>JANRMT010062799.1:6383932-6501029 GCA_026402145.1 Polypterus bichir lapradei
GGCCAGAAAGGTTTCCTCTACATAATTTATTTAATGACCACATTTGCACTTAATTCTGCCCCCAGAAGTGCCAGGTACATCTGCTATGTTTTTTTTTTATATTTCACTAAATATTTGGATTCTTTTTAATCACATCATCGGATGTTGCTATAGACACCTCACTTACTAGATGCAATCTTAATTTGACTTTTTACAAAAACTTTATTGAAAAATTATAAGATTCTAAAAGAGGAATTAAAAGATGTTTTGTTAACATTTTAACTATGATTCTTCATTTAACCCCATCATGGAAGGTTGTCCAGTCAGTCAACCCTCACTAATATTCTGTTTCTACCAAGAGTATTCAGCCTCTGCCACTTGGTAAAACAAACCAACAATAATGATCTTTTTTATGAGAGGTGTTCTCGCTGGCCACAATACACATTGCATACTTATGGAATGCTGTCACATCTACCATTCAATTTGCCATATGTGTATGTGCAAAAGCATAAGATTCAATTATCCCATCTCCCAGTTATTTCCAGGCGTGTGGTTTACTAACACTTGTAATTTAGGACTGCCAGAAAATTGAAAAGAAGGAAATGAATCAAAATCATAGTACTCTGAGAGGAAGGTTTATTTTTAAATTTCTTTTCAACAAGTCTAAGGACAAAAATAAGGATTATTTTCCGTTTCTTCAATGATTTCTAAATTCAAATTAATTGAGTTACAAATGCTGCCTTCATATTTAACACATAGAGGACACAAGCAAAGGAGGAGGAGGAGGTACAGAAGGTCTTGAATCTGCTTTTCTCAGTGTAACAAGGGAACTAATTTGTGGTATTTTATTGTGGTTGTGACACACATGGAATCAACAAGGACAAAATATTAAGAGTGACATAGCCATTGATTAATAAAGCTCTCCTGTAAAGAGATTTAATATTCAAACAGATTTAATACGTACTAAGTCATACAGGAGCTGCTGTGTGTGTAAGAGCTGACAACCAAAGTGTATTTGGCTAAAAGTATAATGCATATAATGTGGTTGCAAGAAAAGAAGTAGGTGTTTTGCACTTACAAAAACAAAACTGTAACATGATAAAATGGAAAAACTAAACAGACAGGCAAAGACTGCAGGTGAATTTACCATACCATGAAAACATTTATACAGCACCTGAACTAACTCTGCAGTTTTAAAAAATGTATCCAATACACTCAATTTTAAAACACAATTTTGCATTGCAAATAAATATATACCATGTTTGTGAAGAAATAACTTTAACTCGAAAAATACCAAACTAATCCTTTATGTAGCAGGAGAACTGAGGACATACTTCCAGTGTTTAACTAACTTATACTCGGGACACGTTTTGCCATAAGGACTGGATGTTGGACAATTAAAAAAAAAAAGAAACTATACAAAATATAGTATTTAAAGTAACCTCTTTCTTGGTAAATTTGAAACTATATTCTAAAGTTGTACAGAATGTTTCTCTGTTTTAGGATAGCTAAGTTCAGATATTTAATAAAGCTTTTCAATGGGAAATTTAGAAATTTCAATACTACTCAACAGAAAAAAAAATTCTTGAAGAATTTTGTAAATCCAGAATTTTGGAATTTTTTCCCCCCAATTTTTCACTTTTTAGTTTTAAGTATAAGGTATAAATATTTTCTCATCAGTAAATATGTTATACTATTAATTCTTATACTTCTGTCAAGTGAAATACAAACTAAATGTTGGACCAAAAATAATTCATGACTACCGAATCAAGAAAGCAAAACAATATTGTTGTCAAAATGCAGTAGAAGCTGAAACCAGAGAAAATAACCTGCTGCTAGGGCTTACTTAAATTATAAAGCTAACTAGCACTAAGGAGAACAAGAGATTTTGCACCCACTGAGGGATAACTGCAAGTGTAAGCACAGCATTATTTTTAAGTCATGTTCCATGATATCACAGGAGTGATTAATGTGGTTGAACTGCGTAAATAAAAAAGTCAATAATAAAAAAAATTAACTTTTTTGTTTTATACACAACGCAAAATTAATAACAGAAATAAGTTCTATACCTGGACATACAAAAACCAAAAATAACTCAGAAATAAACATAGAATCATGTAAGGCACTAAGTCTGTTCACTAATTTTACATGCCACCTGCACCCAAACACACACAGATTTGACAGAAAAATGAAACAAACCGGGCGGCACGGTGGTGCAGTGGTAGCGCTGCTGCCTCGCAGTTAGGTGACCCAAGTTCCCTTCCCGGGTCATCCCTGCGTGGAGTTTGCATGTTCTCCCCGTGTCTGCGTGGGTTTCCTCCGGGCGCTCCAGTTTCCTCCCACAGTCCAAAGACATGCAGGTTTGGTGGATTGGCGATTCTAAATTGGCCCTAGTGTGTGCTTGGTGTGTGGGTGTGTTTATGTGTGTCCTGCGGTGGGTTGGCACCCTGCCCGGGATTGGATTCCTGCCTTGTGCCCTGTGTTGGCTGGGATTGGCTCCAGCAGAACCCCGTGACCCTATGTTCGGATTCAGCGTGTTGGAAAATGGATGGATGGATGAAACAAACCAAAGAACCCATGCAGAGCAGTGCACACATTCCCACAAGGAAATGCCACATTAGGTAAACCTGAATCCAGAGGCATAGTTCACAAACAGGGAGGCATCCTACAAGCTCTACAAATAATGATGTCCAAGCTGGGAAATAAACTGGCAACCAAGTGTGCTGACAAACCCTAATAGCTAGTCAACTACCTTTTTTCAAAGCAAAATAAAATCAAGATGTAAAGGTGGTCATGGTTCTTATTTGCACTGCATTGCTAGCCAGCAAGTTTTACAGATTTACAGCTCTCTAGGTGGAAAAGTATATTTCAACATTTGACCCAAATCTCTTCTTACCCAGCTTCTTTCATGCCACTAGGGTCTTGTTAAAGAATTATTTTAAAATAACATCAGCTAATCTCATTTCTTTCAGAATTTTAAGGACTTCTGTCAGGTTTCCTCTTAGTCTATGTTTGCTTAGGCTGACAAGATCTCATTTCTGTCCTTACTTATAACTCATATGCTAATAATTCTCTGTCTGATGGCTGTTTCTCCAGCGCTGATATTGTGATTCCAACTGTCAAGCAAAGTGATTCAGGTGACCTTAACCTGTTACACCACCAAGGTAAGGGTTAGCTGAATGTCAAGCACTACATGGGTAACACAGATCATAACATTTGCATGCCAAAGTGTCTGGCTCTATAATTTTATACCTGGAACAACGACAACTCTGGAATCAGCAGTAGCTGAACTCTGCAGTAGGGGAGCAGCAGAGGGCAAAACATGGTTTTCGTATACTAGAAAAAAAAGAGTCTACATTTCAGAAGTCATTAAATAAATATATTCTACGTTCATAAAATTATGACTTAAGAGCAGAAAATCATAAATCCAGCTGCATGAGAATTCTGAACCTGAAGTACAGAGCAAAGCTGTGATAGATGTTTCCTCCATCATCTTAAGGCGTACATCACAGGCCAACTACAGAGTGGTGTGTGAGTATCATGGGGTTGTGAGTTGGATTCTGCATTTTATTAAAGTAAATTTGGTAAAAGAAAAAATAAATCAATTGCAACAGCAGATCCAGCATATGGGGAAGTACATTTAAATTTACTACAGGACTACAGGTCACAAAGCCAAATAATGTCCCTGAACAAAAAGTATTGCAATTTTAAGACTGCTATGAAATGGAATACTAGTCACAGAACTCAAGTCTATGCAGCCTGACTGATGTGAAAAAGCTTTCTTTATGAAAATGGCAAACAGACGACAAAGAGCAACATGCCTGCCGGTTGACATCAAAAACCAAAAGCAAACTAGAAAGAGAGAACCTGCCAAGCATTGCTCAAATTTACAGAAATGTCACCCAAACTTAAACATTCATGTTGAATTTTTACTATTTGAGAGCCAGTGGACACTTTAGATGCACTTGAAGCACACTTGCCAAATAACTCAAAGTAAACTTTGGAAGAATAAATTGAAGTAAATTCGTCTCACAGGATGACTTTGAAATGGATGCACTGCAGATGGCTTAAAAGTGACAGTTCTCTGTTCCATTTTAAGAAAAGGCATGGAGTTGTCCCATTTCACTAAGTTCCTTTCTGCATGGCTTCAAGTAAATGACTGTCCACCTCGACATGTATATAATCTTCTCCTAAAGCATCCCAAAACACTTTGAGTCTTATGCTGAGCAGCATCCAAATGTAGTAGAGGGTGAGAATGGTGTGGCTTTAAAATGGAAGCAGATACTGTCAGTAACTCTAAGAAAATCCTAGGTGCAGTAAATCATGTACACATCTCATACAGAAGACAACAATTTACATGACACAGCCAACAAATTCCCATATAAAAGGGGCAAAATTTCAAAACCATGAGCATCAAGAGAACATCATAATTATTAAAATTTAAGCTTAAAGGGAACATTAAGAAACAATCCAGATAAGAACACACATATTCTGATACCTTCTCATCAAGTTCAGGATCACAGGAAAAGAGCAGAATCTTTCCCAGCAGCCCTGGGCACAAGATGGAATCAGGGGCAGGAAAATATTAGGTGGGAATGGAATATCTGAAAACAGAATCTTAGAAAGAGAGCTGAAGACAAAGAACCAGGAAGAGGCATCAGGAAAATAGTACCAGAAGATGTTGATAAAAGTGTAGCGGGGCTACATAGTAATAGTGTTGTTCAATGTTTGTACTGAGTGCGTTTTGTTTCCATCGTCCCGTTTGCTGTGTGCATCAGTAAATGTCGTCACCGTAAATACAAGGGGGACGGCTGACAGAAAGAGAACGCTGCCCCAAATTGGAAAACACCTGTTAACGATCAATCAATTACATCTGGCAGTACTATATAAACAATTGGGAGAGAACAGGGGAGAGAGAGGAGAGAGACGAGGATCACATTTCACCACATCGCGCCATTGCAACCAGTTTGTTTTCATTCCGCCGGACTGACTTTAACTCCCTCATCACCAGAGACCCCGGGGTCGGATTACATCATCCACCACAAGCTGTGGATTCACGGTGAGGTTGGTCCATTTATTCCGGGAAATACAAACGCACCTCTTATCAGTTGACCAGTCATCCGCATTCAGGACAGTTATACACTTGGACTGAAGTTCAATATCATTGCCATTTTCTGTGTTCATTTATTGCTATCTGTGTTTTGTGTTCGTTATATGTTACTGGGGCAAGGGAGGGTTTGTCATTGAGTATATATATATATATATATATATATATATAGTGTTGTTACGGTATTGCTCTGGTGGAGGGATATACATATATATTCTACATGGGGTATGTGCAATAGTGTTTTGTTGTGTTCTGTTTTAATATATTCACTTATTTTTATATATCTGCTTTTCTTTTGTGCTTATGTTTACACCGTCGATTGTGGGGAAAAGTTTATTTGTTAGAGGTGCGGCTTGATGTACAAGATTCAGCCTTAGTAATTTATCCAGGCCACAGGTCTTGAAGGTGTAGCTGCCGGCTGGGAAAGGGGTTGGCCGTTACAAAAGTACCAAGAAGTTAAAGAGCACAGGTTACATTACACAAAGGTATGGGAGCAAGACACATAGCAGAATGTTTTTGTGGTACAAGACATACAAATTTAAACTGAATGTGTTGTTGGTTAGGATTTTTGGAGCTTAACGTCTCAGAGTGCCTCAGAGTAGGAAAATGGTCCTAAATCGCTGAAAAATCTCAGAGACAAATTTAGTCCTACTCTTAGGAGTAGATGTAATACCATTTTATCAGTTTCCTGATATTAGGTAACTACTCCAAATTTTACCAGAATTTAAGAGAACTTACTAGAGAGCCAGAAGATGGTGTTCAGGCAGAGATTGCCAGGAACATCTTGGGAAAGGCAGAATGTTTTGGAAAAGCAAAACACTAATGAACTCATAAAAAGATTTGAGAGCAATGGAATAATATTCATAAAAAAATCTTGTATGACACATGATCGACCTATGTACGTGGAGGAGCCAATGAGCTATTTGCCAAATTTAAAGTGATGGTAACATTACTTGTGAAATGCAGCTTTGCAAAAGCAATGATATGGATATGGATATGTCACAACCAACCATTTCTCAAATTTTCCACCAAAGTTTGAATGCCTCAGCAACGTGTAAGGTAATATGTAGATTCACACATTTTTCCACCACTGCAGTCAAGATCATGTTATATTATGCTGCATTCATATAAATCACAACGCACATAAACATCACTGTCCAAAGTGCCAATGCATCAATCACAGTATCAACACACAGGTGGTCATGGATGCAGACTGTACCGTAGTAACCAGCATATTACACTGAGGATAAGCGAGGATGGATTGGGGATTTCAGCCAAATGTCACACAAGGTACACAGATAACGTGCTTTACATCTTACAAGCATGTGAAGGTTCAATAAGGGAGGGGGAAACTCCCGAGCCACTAGATAAATAGTGCCTTGCTGAAGATAAAGGGAGATTCATAGAGACAGGCACAACGCAGTGGAAGGAGAACGGGAAAAGTGCAAGAGTAAGTACGACTTCAGAAACAGCGTTGTGGCTAACTCCAAAATAGTTGTGACTTTACAAGGCATTTCCTGTGGCCATAACAGAGGTATGGCGAGTCTTCTTAAAGTACAGCTATGGATCATTCATTGTCAAAAATAATATGCCAGTTATCGGGCTTTACTCTCATTCAGTGTGTGTCTCAAACTTACCATCTCGGTGCTCATTGCAGTATTATTCGTGATGTTGATGCAAAGTGGCATCAATTGTGTAGCTTAGCACAATATAGTACCTTATTATGTTTTCCTTCTTTCAATATTATTATTATTATTATTATCATTATTATTCTTAGTAGTGAAGCCTTAGCATTAGTATCCGTAAACTTCAAAGCATCATCATGATATCCAAGAAAACTATAAAACATCATCACAAGTACTACTTTGCATTTATGGATGCTAAAAATGGTGCTGTTATTAGTTCTCAAATGTGAACTCCCATTTCCTTCACGCATTGCTCATTTGGAAGAATCCCAACCCAACACCTTTAAGTCAGTGGGTAAATGATGTCCTATACTTTCTGGCATTGGAAAAAATCAAATTCTCACTCAGAGGATCTGTTCAAAGATTTTTTTTTTTAAATATAGCAGGATCAAATTAATAACATTTTAAAATAATCTTCTATATCGTGGAAAAGGATACTTTCCTTCCTTGCAGCTTCAAAGATGTGCTTTGTTGGCTAGCTCTCCTCTCTTTTATTCTTTTGGGCGAGGATTGAATTTTGGTTTTGTTAAATTTGATTTGATTGTATGGATTGATATATGCTTTCTTTTAATGTTATTGATATTATTAAAATCAAATAACATTCCATACAAATAACTTAAATTTTACAAAAAAAACAAAAAGGTTCAAAACAAATCAACCCCAACCCCTGAGAAAGAGAGCTAGGCCAGCAGAGTAAAACTTTAAGCTAGTAAAAATAAGTCAGTAAATAAATTAATAAATGGATAAAAATAAATGGAGTAAAAGATGGACGAGAACCTGCTTCCTCAATTTAAATGCTTATTCTAAAATGTTATTGATTAGATCCTGACAGATTCTGAAAAATGTTTGTGCAGATTCTCTAAGTGTGAATTTGATTTTTTTCCTGTTTCAAATAGTATAACACATTAGTTACCCACTCACTAAGAATAGGAGAGTTAGGATTCTTCCAGTTGAGCAAGACAAGTCCACATGCCAATAGTGTAGTAAAGGCAATTAAAATTTGTTTGTCCTTCTCCACTTTAAGCCCATCTAGAAGTACACGAAACATGACTGTTAGTGGATTAGGAGGGATTATGACACCAAGGGTGTCTGAGAGGCACTTAAAAAGTTTGATCCAAAATTATGTTCATTTGGTGCATGCCTAAAACATGTGGCCCAGTGAGGCGGGAACTTGATTGCAGCATTCATAGGTTGGATCTTGCCCTGGAAACATTTTGGACAATTTTAAACGAGAGAGATTCGCTCGATATATAATTTTGAGTTGAATAACTATATGCTTTGCGCATATGAAGCTCGAGTGAATTCTGTGCATTGCTATTTTCCACTCCTTTTCTGAGATGATGAGTGAGAGATCCTTTTCCCACTGTACTCTTGGATCTTTTAAAGGAAGAGACTTTAAAAAGGTTTTATATATTACGGAGATGCTGTCTGAGTCCTCAAGACTGAGCAATATTTATTCCGGCGTAGAGGTAGGTGGGTGGTGAGGAGAATTGGACAAATTCTGTTTCACAAAGTTTCTGATTTGAAGATAGTGAAAGAAATGTGTTGCTGGAAAATTAAATTTAGAGTGTAATTGTTCGTAAGATGCAAAGATGTTGTCTATGTACAGATCTCTAAGTGATTTAATCCCAAATGTTTTCTAGATATTAAAAACTACATATGTTTGAGAGGGTAGAAAAAGGTGGTTCTTGTGCAGAGGTGCCACAGATAAAAGCTTCTCTATCTTAAACTACTTCCTACATTGGTTCCATAATCTGAGTGAGTAAAGCACAATTGGGTTGTTAGTATATTGGCAGTAACTTGTATTAATTGGGGTGCAAAGCAAGGAATATAAAGAAGTACTGCAGGATTTTATTTCTATTGTGGACCAAGCCTGTGTATGTTCATCTATTTGTGTCAATGTCCAAATATTTATAGCTTGTATATTTGCTGCCTAGTATTAAAATTGAAAATTAGGCAGAGCCATGCAGCCTTAGGTCTTTGTAAGGTCGCCCTTTGGATACGTGGATGTTTTGAATTCCACGTATCAATGAGGTTATGGTTGAATTTAATTTCTTAAAAAAAAAAAAAATCTATTAATGTATATTGGAATGTGGTGTTAATTCTTCCAGTTAAAATGAGATTAAGGGTTGACCATCTATGCAAGTCTTGCTTAATTTTTTCCAAACAGATGGCAAAATTTTGTTAATAAAGGGCTTTAAGTTTACTTGTGATGTTTACCCCTAGGTATTTAAAATTGATTTGCAATGATAAAAGAGAATGTGTCCAATCTAATATTGTATGCTTGGGAATTCACTAGGAAGAGCACACTTTTATTCAAATTGATTCCAAGACCAGAAATCTTTTGAAACTCGTGCTGTAAGGACCACAGGCAGAGTATTTTGTGGACCTGATATATACAGTACCATATAATCTGCATACAGATAAACTTTCTGTTCCAGTCCTTCTCTGATAATCCCCTTTATCTCATAAACATTTCAACAGTGAATTGCCAGTGGCTCAATGGCGATTGCAAAAAGAAGTGGCAACAAGGGGCATCCTTGTATGGTACCACGTTCTAGTTTAAAGTACTCTGAATTAATGTTGTTAATACAAACTGAAGCTTCTGGATTAGTATACAGTAGTCTGATCTATGCAAAAATGTTTGGGCCAAACCCAAATTTCTTGATATTTGCTTTTAGTTAAAGTTCATTTAAAAAAAAAAATACTTCACGTCCTACTATGGGGTAGGACAAATTCTTATCCTAGTCAGACTTTTAGTGTAATTGCTAGGAGTAATTTCAAGATGCCTGATAAATACAGGCACAGATTAATATTCTTAAAAATTTTATTTCGAAGACAACAGAGGAAGACTGAGGGCCCAGATAGAGGAAAAAAGAGTATTTATGGATGGAGCGTTTAATTTAAATAGCACAAAGAGTGCAGGCTGGTCTACTGGCAGAAATTAAGGAACAAAACATACCAAACAATGGGTGAAGAAGGAGACAGGAGAATAACAGCAAACCACGTGGCCTCAGGAATGATCACAGTTGAAGGTAGAAAAATACAGAGGTGAAAGTGATAGGAAAAATTCGAATATAATGAGTATAATGAGAAGAACCCAGAGTTAAAAGGTTAAGAAATGTGTCCAAATTGAAAAAGATATACTGCAAACACTGAATCTAAAGGCCACAGAATGTGTGTGTTTTATTAGAAATAATAAGACAGTAAATTACAAACAGAATATTAGAGTGCTATTTTTTCTGACTCTGTACTTAGATTACTTGCTTGTCAGTTCACTAAGGTGTTCAACATACTCCCAGCAGAATTAATTTGCCATTCTGTACCCTACAGAACATGTCCATTCATAAACCCTGAATGGTTCATTAAGTTGTCTTTTCACCCTGCACCACTTTCTCAGGTATTTCAATATACTGCATGCTTCTGTACTTTGTAAGCTGTCTTGCAAAAGTGAGCCCGTTAAACAAAGAATTACAATAAAAAAGAAAAAAGTATATGCTTTTTTATTCACTTTCTGAACCTGTTTGTTCAATTACTGTAGGGAGAAGAGTTGAATCATGATAGCACTGGGTATAAGGACGGAATAAAAACTGTAAAGGACATCAGTCCACTTACATCTACACACTCAAGTCAGATCAGTGAAAGTTACCAACTCTCCTAGAATATATATAGCATTGCTATCACTTTAACATTTGAGTTCATAAGAATTACTTATGAATGCTTTATAATCAGTTGTTTTAGTCTGGTGCCTCCTGACTCACCAGTATGAGAAGCATCCCATAAGATATACAGTTTACTCTTGATCTCCAGTTACGCAAGATGTCAAGCTTCTTGGGCTCCCCCCATATTTTTGGCCATACAGATCCAAAAGACTCTCACTTTTAGGACCATTTTTTAACCATATTTTGTGCAGGAAAATACTGTGATAAACAGTAAATCCACAAATACCTTCAGCAAAAATGATCAGAAGGACGTGAAGGTGTGCATGCCACATCAAACGACCCCAAGTGTTCACTGCCTAATGGGATACGAGAGGTGAAAGACACTTTGAAAAAATGGGGAGTAGTAATATAGGCATGTGGAGTGTCCTTTTATTGTATTTTGAGGTTGCTGATCACAAATATGATCATATTTTTTTGAACCAGCGTAAGTAGTCCTACTTCAGGGTGTTGTAAGAAAAGTAATGTAAAGATTGACTTCAAGAGGTAGAATCTCATAATAAACAAAAATATTTGAAATATTTAAATGTTTGCTTGAATTTAAATATTTAAAGTCTAATATTCTCACTTGTAACAGAAATTTGTCATTTTTCACCCTCTGGTAGAGGTCTGTAGAGGGTTAGATGAAGCATCACATTGGTTATCACTGACCATGAACTAGTCTAAAATTATACCATCCCCTCGCCACTGAACATGATTATGTTTGAAATTTGCCACTTGTAATCTTATGAGGGTGGCTCTTAGAGGGTGGGCACTACCAGTCAGATTTTTTTATTTAATTGAAGTGCAAAAAATATAAATTTGAAAGGTATATGACATACTAAGGTCACAATAGTTTAGGTCAATAATCTGACAATAAAAAAACAAAGTGCAAATCCAATAGCAGTTCGGGCTAAGAACCAATCTGTCACTCACCACTCAGCAGACCCTTCATCTCATTTTCCTTGGAAAGCTGCCAACTGTCTTTTACATTTTTTGTTAACCAAGTAATTAGCTCTTGTACCATGGTATGAACAAAGTGACTGACAGAAAGTTAATCACCAATTTAAAAAAAAAAAAAAAAAAACTGGGAATCAAAATAGTTTATAATCCTGTGCTTATGTGCAAGCACTTCTATGGTACAGCAAGCAAGGACAATGTCTTTGAACTGCAGTGCTTAACACTGATTAGGTCTAAGGATAAAATCCATCATCACCTAAAGTACTGTATAATATAGTATAATGGGTGACCTCCAAAGAAATGGCATCCCATCCATGCTTGATTGTGTCTTAAACCAAATAGTACCGGGATAGGCTCCAGTTTACTCATGACCCTGTTATTGACTAAGTGGGTTTGCAAAAGCGGTAGAATTATATAACTCAATTAACTGGGGTGAAAAAACCTGGAGAAATAATCCATATTGGCAAACCAATAAATTTGGGTAAAATAAACTCACACAGAACAACCGAGAAAACAAAGACTCAACAGAGACAGTATCAAGACTAGAATGGAGTTACATTTGAAGACAAATAAGTAGAGAATTATAGTCTTTGCTAGCCAAGAACCCTGAGCTGGTATGTGCTATAAAGGTAGTTATAGTTATAATTAAAGCTTGTAATAGCATCCTGGACAGCAGACCAGCAATGAGAAGGCCTAGCATCAATGGCAGGTGTTAAAAGACACATTAAGTGTCTAAAGATTATCATGACAGTCAACAAGACCATGACATACTTGAATAGACAAAGCTATAACCATGAATAGGAAAGGGTCAAAACCAGGAGAATAGAACAAAAAAGGCAACTAAGAATTGATTCAAAAGTAAAACAGGTAAGCAGTGTGTTGTAGTGGTGAAAGTTTTGGACTCTGGACTTCAAACCCTGAGGTTGTGTGCTCAAATCCTGCTACTAACACTATGCCACAATGAGCAAGTCACTTCACCTGCCTGTGCTCCAAATGGGAAAGCAAAAGAAATGTAAACAAATGTATCTCAAATGATGTACATTGCCATGGATAAAGGCATCAGCCAAATAAGTAAATAATAACAACAATAAAAGACACAGTCAAGTTCCAGAAATTAAACTTAGTGCTTGAATAAAAAAAGATAACCAAACTCTTTAACAAAATCAAAACGAAAAATAATCCTTCTAAACAGAATATCTGAAACCACAAATTACACAACATTATACGCATAAAAGGTGGTTAATGCTACACCAGGGACCTAAACAATGTAAAGATCTTTAAAAATGAATGTCCCAGGATGGTATAAAAATGGAAAGGCAGTGGATAGGCACAACATGATACATTATCCCCAAAACAAATAAATAGCAGTTACAGGGCATGCTATCTTATTCTATTTATCTTCACCTCGGAGGCGCAGGGTTGCCACATCCTTGAAAAGTAAGCTAGAGTTCAGAAATGTAGAACCTCCCACTGTCAAAAGTGGCATTCCTTGAAAAACAGTCCCATGGGTCCTTCCTTCAGAGCTTTTCTGTGCCCATAGCTAATTTGAAAGAAAGATAAAAATCTCATTCTGTAAACAGTTTCCCTTTACTAGGAGTTTAAAATGGAGAAAGAGAAAGCTTTATTAGACAGGAGGAAAAGAGGATAAGAGTTGTTGGAGAAAACAGAATGAGAAGAAGGAAGAAGTGGTTGTGGTTCTTTGTTGGTGGTGAACAGGTTAGTAAAGAATCCTCCATTGTATTTAGATAGGCACAAAGGGGCTTTAAGTTTTCCTGTTTTGTTCCTTTATGTGCCTTTTTTTAAACATTTGCTTACCACACGCGAGTTTGGAATTTTACCTGGGATTCTTTGGATTCATTCTGGCTTCTTGGTTAGCCCTTGAGCGCCACGTACAGATCAAATGGACTTTGACAATTTGACGTTATATTAGTTTATGTTGGGAAAGAAACTGACAACTGTAACATGCTAGTAAAATAACAAGAATATCTATAAACTTTTCAAAAGATATCTCACCATGGCCCTGTTCAGACTGTACAACACAATAAGCAGAACAAATTCAATTTCAGAGCTTGGCTTCTTTTATTTATTTTATTCTTTATGTATTATGCGTTATTTTGCAAATGTCCACAGTGTTATTTGGGTCTGCATGACTTTTTCTGGGTTTGAATTGTCATTTTAAGAAATTTACTTGCTATATGTAAACACAAACCATTAATGCTTACCCTGTGATTAACATAAAAATGTTGCACCTTGAGGCAGTAGTCAAATTAGCATGAAAATCAGTATACAAGAAAGATGATAAGCAACTGCACAAATTATACTAACAATTAGAACTGTTACGGTGCTAGTCCTTTTTTTTTTTTAATAACTTTTCCTGTACTATTTTTGGCAGGTTTTGCATTCATTCCATGTTTACTTAGGTGGAGAACTAAGATCAGTTTCATTCCACTTCTAGATTGCTTTTCCTGATGTTAAAATGATTATGTGTCTGATCAAAACAGAATTACTGTTCTATATTAGATGGCTCGATTTTCCAATATTTTTGGATATGACTGCCAGAGATGTGGGGTGCATGACATGACATCACCGCAGTGTCAATTTAGAAATCGGTGCCATGGACTTTTTTATTTATGAGATTGGATTTTTAAAAAAAAAAAACCTTTTAGAGGGTTGCAAGTTTGATCTCTTTAATTTGTTTTTCTAAATGCTGACTGAAATTGTGACCGTGTGTAGGGATTTTGAGTATTGACTTTGGTGAAAAGATAGGTCACAAAGTTGCTCAAAATGGGTTTCATCATAAACTACCTATTGTCCAGCACAGGCAGAATAAGAATAGAAAAAAATAGTTTATTTCAATAGGGCTGCAATTTGGGGTCATTAAAATTGGTTGGTTGAGATTTGTTCTGTTATATAATGGTACAGCTGCTGCCCCTAAAGGCATCTGGCCAACGCAGGCACCAAGACTTTGAATTGTTGCGCTGATGGTATACTATTCAAGAACACTCTCTGGACTCCATGTGGAAACCAGCTGGTCATCAGCCCCAAGGTAGAAGTAGAATGCCTTGGAAAAGACAGGATAGAACTCCAGTCTGGTCAAGCTTGACATTACATGTGGCATATGGTCAATGGTATAGTCTCCACTTAGAAATTAAATCATGCCATGTGTTTTTGCTTAGACCAGGAAATCAAAACTTTGAAAGGATGCACTTAGAATAACCATTTAACAGGCACTAGACCATGGATACAAAGGCAAAGTAAACGGGATTGACAAAACCAAAAATCAAGGATTTTTGAAGAAAGTTTCTTCAAAAATATCACCTGTCTTGTTGATATTAAGGGAGACATTGTTTTCCCAGCACAACCATGTTTAAAGGCAAATTTTATGTCTAACGATTTTTGGTGATCAGGCCTATGATGGTGGTAACAGCAAAACCTAATGTTGGAGATGGACCATATAGTCATGGGTGAACAAGAAGCGCAAGGAGAGCTCAGAAAAAAGCCCACTGGGCACATGTGTTGACAGTCCACTTTTGCTTTCTTTAGCACAATGATAATTGTTATCCTTTATAAAACAGCTGGAACTATAGATTCTCTCAGTAAGGATTTTAAAAACATTAGTAAAAATGGCTGAATTTTGTTTTGTACGGGTTTTAAACATTTGTAATGAAATTCCACCCAGACCACATGCAAATTAATTTAAAACCTTCATTATGTCATCCACAGAAAAAGATGAATCATAAATCTTTAAGTCAGAAGGATTCTGAAAAGTCAAATCATAAGAATTTAAATAGTGTACACTGCATTGCATGAAATGTATACAATTTATTTATTTTTGTATTGTATTTTTGTCAACTGTTCTAAGGAGACACATAAGTACAAATTTCAAAGTACACATGATGATAAACTTGATATGACTTTTGCAGGGATTGACAGATTGGTAGTCTGGATGCCTGAGATAACCAGTTTTCAATTTTGGACAACAAAACTACAGACTCACAAAGGCCGGCGAACTTCCAGATGTTTTGGATTTTTGGTCCATGAAATATTTTGCTAATAAAAAAACAATCTGATAAAAACAAAATACCTAATTTTTCATGTACAATCTTGCGTGTCATTTTTAAAGACTTCTGCTTATAGCATACTAGACTGCTGTAACCACCATATAACAAATATACATACCCACTAGTGAGTGATATAGCAAAATTGTGTAGCAACTTCATAAAGCAAGCAAGAGAAACAATATCATTAACTTCAAAGCAACTGGGGCAGTAAGGGCCAGAATGGCAAAAGTAAATTGTATCCTCTCACCGTTCACTGTGACATAAGTAAAGTAATAATTACTTAGGGATTTAAAAAAGGGGAGAGAACATGCAAACCATTCCCCTATTGCTTCTATACCAGTTATAAGTGAAAAAGAGTCATAATTACAAGCAGCATGATGAAAAAAATAAATAGAATATAAATTTTCAAATACCAGAAAAATGTTTTAGCAGATTAAATATGTAGGGTATTCCACAAAGTAGCAATGACAGCAGGGAGGGGAAAGCATCACAAGCAAATCAAAAAATGTGCTGTGCTATACACAGAGAGCACCCAGAATGTTACATATATACAGTATATTGTCACACACGTACACATGGGAGGCAGCTAAAGGGCTTGAGTAAGGGCAGTTCCGAATCATACCGGGATGTGACAGAGTGCACCAACTCTTTTTCTCCCTTGCCTGCAGACCATTCATTGTAGATTCCACCTGGCCCTCTTGATGTCACTTCCAGGACCGAGCCTATGGAAGACCACCTTGCTGGCTCCGACCCCTGTGACGTCACGTCCCGGCTCGAACCTATGGCTGAAGACTTTAATAAGCCCAACCCCTTTGATCTCACTTCCTGTCTTCCCCTTTAAAAGCCTCCACCTTTTCCCTATTCCCTCAGTTCTATTTTGGACTCTGTTTTGTGCACAGCAGTATAATCATTTAAAACGTCAATTTGCAGCCAGGAAACCAATTATATGGGTGGCTGCCCCAAACCTTGCAATGGCTCTTTGTGGAGTTTGTGACAGTGGCTTAGCCACCAGGATTGAATGGTCCCAGAGGAGAAGGGGACAGGACCTGCAATGCACCCAGGTGGGAGCGTACCGGGGCTGAGTTTTCAGGCAGGAGGGTGTCCCGTGGTTCAGAGAGACCCGGTACGAGCTCTGCTCCCGGCACGCTTCACCAAGCAACCTAGGCAGGCCAGGGAGTGTGCGGAAGGGGCTCACAGAATTGGGCTGCTCCAGAGGGGGGAGGCAAAAGGGGCTTATTATGCTCTCTTGGAGGAGAGTGCCTGCCTCCCTGTGAAGCCAGAGCCCTGATTTCCACCTAGGGGTGCCCCAGACTGGCAGGTGACTAGAGTGGAAAACTGGAGGTTTGACCCAGAGCGGCCGACTCCTCAACAAGCGTGGTCCTTATGGGCAAGGGTAGGGCAGTGTCTACGGAAACAAGTCCTACCAGGTAATAGAGCAGGTGGCCTGCTACCTGCTCTTGAAAGCACTACCCCATGGCTTCACCCAGCCGGTCTGGGGTAAACATTTTAAGAACATGGCAGAGCTCATAGAAACACATAGAACGGCCTCGCAATCTGAGGGAGCAGAACCGTCCTTTAGTTGAACTCGACCGGAGTATGTCCCAAAACCTAGCCCCACTCCCCACCCAGAACAACCCAAAGCTTGTGCCGACATCCCCGGAGTAACGGGCTTGCAAACCACTTGGGAGCAAGGAGGAATGCAGGGGGAGGAGGGGTTGCTGTGCTCTGACTAACACGTTGGCGGTCCCACACACAGGCGTGGTGATCGTAAACGGGTATAAGACCACAGCTTTATTCGAGTCCGGCAGCAACATTACCATTGTTGCCTGCTGGTTTGTGCTGCCGTGACAGTGGTTAAAAGTTAAGACCAGTATAACCTGTGTCCATGAAGAAATCTGCTGGTACAGGACCGCCATCTGTATTATCAGTTGCGGAGGATCGGTAATAAAAAATTAACTGTGGCAGTCCTCCCAAATCCACCACACCCGGTGATACTGGGGTGGGACTGGTCTGAAATTAAAAGTGACGAGACACATACCACTCCTGGGTTTAACTTAGGCCTAGTTATAGATGGGGATGAGCAGTCTCAAGCTGCCTCCACACCGTGTAATCAACCAGCAGAGAGAGAGGAAGTGGCCTCCCTGAGTGACGTGGCAACTCCCGGACCGTCGCGTCCCGATACGTCATCCACAAGCGCCAAGACGGAACGGGAGGAAACCACTCCCCTTGAGGTCGGCCCAGATCCTCTCAGCCATTTGCACTTTCAGTTTAGAGAAAAGCCAGCTTCTTTTAAAAGGGAACAGTGGAATGATGACTCCCTAAAGTTTGCCAAAAATGCAATGGTCCTAGTCAACGGCCAACGCACTAACCAGTCGATGCCACAGGGTCCTTACTTTGTGTTGGCAAACAACTCTCTCTATTGTGTAGCAGAGCATGAGAGCCAGGAAACACTGCTACTGTTAATCTCGCAGACCTTCCGGTGGCAGGTCTATAAGTTAGCACATGCCCACCTCTTAGGTGGCCATTTGGGCACCGAGAAAACCCTGGAGCATATCAAGCTCTGCTTTTATTGGCCAGGAATCAATGAGGAGGATCGTCGCTTTTGCACATCCTGCCTGGAGTGTAAATTGCAACAAATTCCTAGGAAGGACAGTGCTACTCTCATTCCTATTCCCCTAATTGAAGTTCCCTTTCATACAATTGGGGTCAATTTAGTCGGACCCCTAGGGCCCTCAGCCCGAGGACACAAGTACATTTTAGTCCTCGTGGATTATGCTACCAAATACCCTGAAGCTGCTCCGTTGCGCTCAGCCACTTCTAAAGCCATCGCACTTGAATTAGTAGTGGTCTTTGAGCGTGTTGGAATCCCTAAGGAAGTCCTGACGGACAAAGGGACGCCCTTTACCTCAGAGACGTTCAAAGAGACTGCCAAGTTACTTAAAATAAAGCATCCACAGACCGCGGTATATCATCCTCAAACCAACGGTTTGGTAGAGAGGTTCAATCAGACTCTCAAACAAATGCTTCGTAAGGTGGTCAACGAGGATGGAAAGAACTGGGATCAGCTCCTCCCCCTCGTTCCTTTTTGCCTACCGGGAAGTCTCAAAAGCCTCCACAGGGTTCTCCCCTTTTGAATTATTGTATGGGCGACAACCCAGGGGCATTTTAGATATCCTAAAAGAAGGATGGGAAGAAGAGGCTCTTCCCTCTACAAACATACTGGAGTATATCGCGCAATTATGCCCCTCCTTAAAACTCACATGGAAGACGCCCAGGCAGCACAGGTCCGATATTATGAACGTGGCACGTCTCTGCGGGAGTTACGCCCAGGAGATCGCGTCATGGTCCTAGTACCTACCTCCCACTCTAAGTTGCTTGCCCATTGGCAAGGCCCCTATGAAGTTAAGGAGAGGAAAGAACTCGTCGACTATTTGGCGAGTCAACCCAATCGTCGGCCGAGGGAGCGGGTTTATCATACAAATCTCCTGAAAACATGGAAGGACGGGGATCCCGATCCCTCCTCCAGTCAGCTCCGCTCACTCTTTGCTCACACAACTAGCCTTAACTTTGGTGCGGATTTAAGTCCCAGACAATGACAGGAGCTGGAAACAGTTATCCTGTCTATCCTGGAGGTAGTGAGTGAAAACCCCGAAAGGACCTCTTTGGTTGAGCTCAATATTGTGACAGAGCCTGGGGTTATAGTCCGAGAATGTCCATATCGTCTTCCCGAGGCAAAAAGGGCTGAAGTGGAGCTTGAGATCAAACACATGCTGGAACTAGGTGTAGGCCCTTGTCCAGTCCCATTGGATTGGTCGCTAAGCCTGATGGGAGTTGGCTTAATCAAGTATCCAATGCCACGAGTGGACAACCTCCTCGAGAGGCTTGGACAGGCTCAATATTTGACCATACTGGACATGACAAAGGGGTACTGGCAGGTTCCTTTAACAGACTCCGTGAAGGTTAAGACTGCGTTTAGCACCCCTAGCGGACACTGGCAGTATCGTGTCCTTCCATTTGGGTTACACGGGGCTTTGGCAACCTTCCAGCATCTGGTGAAAAAAGTGCTCAGGCCTCATAACTCATACAGTGCTGCCTACCTGGATAACGTGGTCATCTATTCCAGCACATGGATGGAACACCAACAGCAGGTAAAAAGCGGTATTGCGGACACTTGATGAGGCTGGGCTTCGGATTAATCCCAAGAAATGTTTCTTTGGAAGTATTTAGGCTACCTGGTGGGTCGGGGTACTGTGAAGCCACAGTGCTCCAAAGCAGATGCCATTTATAAATGGCCCCATCCATGAACCAAGCGGCAGGTCCAAGCCTTTCTCGGGTTAGTGGGGTACTACCGCCGGTTTGTGCCCCAGTTCTCGGAAAGAGCAGCGCCCTTGACTGATTTGACAAAGAAGAGGGCCCCAAACATTGTGGTATGGACTGAAAAGACAGGCGCTGCATTTAGTGACTTGAAGCAGGCCCTTACGTCTGCACCTTGTGTTTGAAAGCACCTAATTTTTTTTTACCTTTCATCCTCCAGACGGACACTTCAGACACAGGCCTGGGGGCTGTGCTGAGTCAAAGCGTCGATGGTGTGGAACACCCCATCATGTTCCTGAGCCAAAAACTGTTGGACCGGGAGACCAGGGAAGCAGCAGTGGAGAGAGAGGCACTATAACAGAAGTACACTCAGCTCATGCCGACGATTCTACATCAGATCAAGAATGCACTTTTGCCATCACTGTACTTTGTATATGTACATGGGAAGCTCTGCACTCGTGACTTTACACTGTAGATTTGGCTTTTACATACAAAGGACGGTGCATGTGCCCAAAACATTAACATTTCTATGTTACTTACATAAAAGCCAGATCTAATGTTATTTACCTTGAGTTATTTACTTACAAGACGAGGGTTCTACATCGGATAAAGAATGCACTTTTGTCATCGCTGGACTTTGTATAGGTACATGGGAAGCTCTGCACTCGTGACTTTATTTATTTACTTACTTCCTACAGCGTAAAGGTAAATAACACTCGGTCCTTACATACAATGGACGGTGTATGTGCCCAAAATATTAACATTTATATGTTACTTACATAAAAGCCAGATCTACATCGGATTTGGCTTTTATGTAAGTAACATATAAATGTTAATGTTTTGGGCACATGCACCGTCCTTTGTATGTAAGAGTCAGATCTACAGCGTAAAGTCACGAGTGCAGAGCTTTCCACTCGTACATACTGTATACAAAGCACAGCGATGGCAAAAGTGCATTCTTGATCCGATGTAGAATCGTCGGCATGAGTTTAGTGTACCTCTGTTATGGCGCGTCTATGTGAATACAGCAGTGTCAAATGCGTGGGGGGGATAATTTGGGATCGTGAATGTGGCTGAGAGAATAACAGAAAAAAAACAAAAAACAAAGCTGACCTTTACAAGTATCATATATCACACCGGCTGTTACAGACTGGAATCAAAAGTATGTTTTTATTCTAAAATAGTAAGAATACGAGCAGCTCAGTTCTCAAAATGGACTCGCTCGGGATCAAACCCGTGAAGTTTTGATTATAAGTCAGCAGCTGATACCGTTGCGCCACCGAAGCTGTCGTACCAATTGTGTGTCAATGTCGCAGGTAAACGCGGGTTGATTTTCTGCAGTTATATTCTTGAATAAAAGCGCATTTGTTCTATTTGTACCTTTTGTGAAATTGTTTCTTTGATATTTGGAATTCAGGCTCCACACAATATATACTTCATGTCTACATTTTGCCAATTATTACCAAAATATGAAAAATGTTTCTGTTTTAACGATGTGTTTACATAGAATGTTGTGGACACGGAACACACATGAAATGCATGTGTTCCAAATAACGATATACAACTACACAACTCTAAGCAACTTAAACACAGGTAAACAGACTTGAGCTGACACAACTGTGCGGGGGTGAGGGGTTCGGCGATGTGATAGTAGGCTGCTTGCTGTTTGCTGCTTATCCACATATATAGAAGACAAAAGACGCTAATGGAGAGGTGCGAAGCCACATAAAACGCCACTGAAATTCAGACCAGTAGTCAGCCTAATAGGCGGACCATCTTACAACTTGTCAAAAAGACTTTTTCAGTTACTCAAGCATTTAACTTATGACTCGGAATATTCGGTGAACAGTGCCGAGTTGGCATTACAACGCTTGAAAGATGTATCCATCGCCGAGGACGAGGTCATGGTCTTGTTTGACGTTGTCTCGCTATATACCATGATTCTGATTCATCTGGTCACAGAAACGCTATTAATGAGACTAGGAAGTGACCCCACCATAGAAACAAGAACCAAACTGTCCACTAAAGACATAATGCACCTGATATCACTTTGCCAAAAAACTCACTTTCATTTCAACGGCAAATACTACATTCAAAAAGAAGGCATGCCAATGGGATCGCCGTTATCAGGACTTCTAGCGGAACTGGTAATGCACCGATTTGAAAACGTGGCTCTATTCCAGTTCACACCCAAAAATTGGATACGCTACGTAGACGACACATTCGTCATACTAAAAATTGATCAGATGAATGAATTCCACAACTACATCAACACAATATTCCCTGCAATCCAATTCACCATGGAAAAAGAAATAAACCGACGCATCAGCTTCCTGGACATCTCCATTGAAAGAAATAATGATGCCACCCTGACCACAAGTGTTTACCGTAAAGAATGCTACGCAGACAAGATATTACACTTCACCAGCAACTATCCAGTATCTCACAAACGGAGCTGTGTTAAGACCCTATTCAGAAGGGTCCACACCCATTGTAATGCGAAGGAGACAAAAATGAATGAAAGACGCCATCTCTTCCGTCTTTTCACTTCAAACGGATACTCAAAAAAATTCATTAATCAAAGCCTACACAGAAGACACCAAAAAACTCAGCAAACAATCAACTTGAATCAGAACCCCCACCCCACCTGGCACTCACTCCCTTATCACCACAAGGTGTCTGAAAGTACAGCATGAATCCTGGCCAAGAAAGGCGTCAGAATAGCACACAAACCCACGAACAATCTGCGCATGGTCCTCTTCAATGCCAAAAACAAGAAATCAACAGCAGAAACACGAAACGCAGTTTGTAGCATCCATGCAGTTCTAGCTCAGCGGTACACATATGACAAACATCAAAAAGAATCGCAACACGTATACAGGAACATCGCAATGCCATCAGAAGAAAGGACTCACGATCATTGATCTATACCCATACTAAATCAACAGGACATACATTTAACTGGGACAATGTACAAGTAAAATTTAAAGCCAGTACTAAAAGTGCCAGAGAGCTGGCTGAATCTTGGCTATCAAAAGATAACACCATCAGACACTTGGACATTAATCCAGCAGATGCAAACTTAAGAAGAACATGTTCGTAATAAATAAAACTTTACAACCAATACACCCCCCCCAAACTCCTCCCCCCCCAAGATCACACTGGCTTAGCCACCTATCCAACCAAAGCTCAGGAATAAAAACTACTTTATGTTACGTGATACATTTTCTTCCTTTGTGAATCTCCAGCTGCAAATATGCAAACCGTATTACAAACCTTCTCTTCCATTTTTTTATACATATATCTATACTAATAAAAGGCAAAGCACTGACTGACTGGCTCACTTACTCACTAATTCTCCAACTTCCCGTGTAGGTAGAAGGCTGAAATTTGGCAGGCTCATCCCTTACCGCTTACTTACAAAAGTTAAGCAGGTTTCATTTCGAAATTCTACGCGTAACGGTCATAACTGGAACCTACTTACGTACATATATACGGCCATAGCCTGCAGCTCGGTCGCCGTGTGAGGCGGAGTTGCATCCTTCATCATCACGCCTCCCAAGTAATTGAGTGCCTGCCCATATAAGGCCGTCCGTCAGCAGCAATCCAATAGACACGCTGTCGCTAAATATTCGCGGGTGAAGGACTGTGCTTATGCAAACGAAGATGAGATGGTCAGGGATAGACTAGTGTTTGGCACAAACTCAGTGAAAGTGCAAGAGAAACTTTTAAGTGCCGGGTCTTAGCTAACATAAAATAAAGCCGTGGACATCGCAAGATCGCACGAGATAGCACAAGCACAGCTGAGAACCTTCAGTGCATGTACTCCGAGTGGCTCACGTGAACTGACTGAACACAGTACGCAGAGAACAAGCAAGAGCTACAAAGAGCGCTGAACAAAAAACACATTACACAATTGAGAAGGCAGCAAAAGAATATGAAGCGAGTGACGCATACAAGCATATTCATAAGTGCAGCTACTGCGGAAACAAAGCACGGTGTAAACCTTAAGTTTAAATTAAGTTCATAGACACGCTGCCGCTGGCGTTTGTCATGCCTAAGACGAATACGATATACGTGAGATACAAGTTTAATGAGAGGACGTAGGGTATAAACGAGACTTTCGATCACTTTGCAACGGAGTTAAAATTGCTGGTGAAGGACTGTGCTTATGCAAACAATGATGAGATGGTCAGGGATACAATAGTGTTTGGCACAAACTCGGCAAAAGTGCCAGAGAAACTTTTAAGTGCCGGGTCTGAGCTAACATTAAATGAAGCCGTGGACATCGCAAGATCGCACGAGATAGCACAAGCACAGCTGAGAACCTTCGATGCATGCACTCCGAGCAGCTCACGTGAACTGACTGTGAACACAGTACGCAGACAACAAGCAAGAGCTCCAAAGAGAGCTGAACAAAAAACGCATTACACAATTGAGACGGCAGCAATAGAATATGAACCGACTGATGCATACACGCATATTCATAAGTTCACCTACTGCGGAAACAAACCACACGGTGGAAAATGTCAATGTCCAGCTAAACGAAGACAGTGTAAAAAATGTGGTAAATTGAACCACTTCACTAAAGTTTGCAGGACTGGGAAAGGTAAACCCGTGCATGCAGTGTGTGATGTCTCAGATAAAGAGGAAGACAAGCTGTTTATTGATGCAGTAAGAAAGGAACAACACTCTGAAGCTGAACAAGCCTTTGTAGACATATCAATAGGAAAGCTTAAGTTTAAATTATGTTCATAGACACGCTGCCGCTAAATATTCGCAGGCAAATCCACAACTTAATACTGGGAATGCCTGTTAAACATCTTAGATTCACGAGTACCGATTTGTGTAGTGATCACTTCGATGAATGAAACCTGTTATCTTTACAACGGTTGACAACGAAGATGAGATGGTCAGGGATAGACTAGACAAACACGGAATGTAACTTGAACACAACACATCTTCCAAATACAAACCTGATTGAAACAAATAATGATAATAAAATCCTTGATGACAGCAACACAACAGTCACAAAACAATTACATCGACAATCATGTTACGTTATTTTTAAAATGTTTCCTTTTCTTTTTCATAACTTCTTTAACACACTACTTCTCCGCTGCGAAGCGCGGGTATTTTGCTAGTATTTTTTATATATACTGAGTACCAGAGGTGGGTAGTAATGAGTTACATTTACTCCGTTACATTTACTCCATTACATTTACTTGAGTAATTTTTTTCAACAAATTTTACTTCTAAGAGTAGTTTTACTGCACCATACTTTTTACTTTTACTTAAGTACATTTGTGAAGAAGAAACGCTATAATAGCGTATGCTGCCAAGCTGCACACAAGCCTTCCATTGCGTCTCCAGCTCTGACGCGAGGTTTTGGATGTTCCCCAAATCAAGGCGCTGCAGCTTTGAGGACAGATGTTGCATTTTTTGTTTGAAAGCATTAACTGGGATAATCATATTGACTATGGTTTTCTATTTTCCTTGCAGCTGTAAATTAAGCTCATTCAACATGTTGGTCAGATCGGAAAAAAATACCAAGTCTAGCGGCCATTGATCGTTATTAAGTTGCTTGTATTCTGCATGTTTAATGACAAGGAGAAACTCCTTTTTCTCCGGCCAGGGGTCTTGAAATCTCAGCAGGAATTTCTCCCTAGCCATCTGCCTCAACGAAGGCATCTTTTATCATCTCTCCATCTTGGAAGGACTTCTTATGCTTAATATTCGAGTGACTCACCCAGAACGATGCTTCGGTGTGTCTGCCTTTGCTTTTGAATTCAGCCGAGTGAAAAATTACAGCTGTCCAATTAACTGCAATTTAGTTCCCTCTCCTTTCTCTTTCTCATATCGCTTTTTCAGAAGAAAGTCAGTTTCGTAGTTTTTATGAACAGTTCGAAAGTGCCTTTCCACATTTTCCTTCTTTGGAATAGCAATGATAGATTGACAGATCAGAAAAACGCACTTCGATTGTGAGAGGAAAAAAATCATCTTCCAATTCCACATCCAGCCCATAACCAACAATTTTTTTTTTAAATCCCTTCTTTAGTCGCTATAAATTGGAAGGCTATCTAGATCACTTAGCCAGAGTTTTGCAGTAGCTCGCGCATTTGATCATGCGTGTGGGATGACCAGTGTTTTTTTTGGGGGAGGAAAAGAAATCTCAGACTGGCCGCCCTGTATGTCAATCAAGTGGCAAATGCCATAGGGAGGATATATGATAGACTAACATTTAAAAAAAAATTTTTTTGAATGCAACGCAATCTACCTGCGCTACCTTTCCGATCTACCGGTCGATTGCGATCGACGTATTGGCACCCCTGCTCTAGAGAGGACAGGAATGAAGGTCAGTAGGAACAAGACAGAATGCATGTGTGTAAATGAGATCAGTGGTCAGTGGAATGGTAAGGATGCAAGGAGTAGAGTTGGTGAAGGTGGATGAATTTAAATACTTGGGATCAACAGTACAGAGTAATGGGGATTGTGGAAGAGAGGTGAAAAAGAGAGTGCAGGCAGGGTGGAATGGGTGGAGAAGAGTGTCAGGAGTGACTTGTGACATACGGATATCAGTAAGAGTGAAAGGGAAGGTCTACAGGATGGTAGTGAGACCAGCTATGTTATATGGGTTGGAGACGGTGGCACTGACCATAAAGCAGGAGACAGAGCTGGAGGTAGCAGAGTTAAAGATGCTAAGATTTGCACTGGGTGTGACAAGGATGGATAGGATTAGAAATGAGCACATTAGAGGGTCAGCAAGTTGGACGGTTGGGAGATAAAGTCAGAGAGACAAGATTGCGCTGGTTTGGACATGTGCAGAGGAGAGATGCACAGTATATTGAGAGAAGGATGCTAAGGATAGAGCTGCCAGGCAAGAGAAAAAGAGGAAGGCCTAAGAGAAGGTTTATGGATGTGGTGAGAGGGGACATGCAGGTGATGGGTGTAACAGAACAAGATACAGAGGACAAAAAGATATGGAAGAAGATGATCCGCTGTGACGACCCCTAACGGGAGCAGCCGAAAGAAGATCTGGAAAGGGAAGGGTGATTGCCTGGATTGTGGCAAGGGGATAACACTGCACTCGATGCCAGGTAAGGTCTTTGCTAGGGTCATCCTCAATAGAATCCGTGATCACTTGCTCACCTACCAGCAACCGGAGCAGTCTGGTTTTACGCCTAAGAAGTCTACCATCGACGACATCCTGGTACTGAGGGTTCTCATGGAGCGCAAACGCAAATATCGGCAGAGTTTCTTTGCAGCCTTTGTCGATTCTCATAAAGCGTTCAATCTGGTTGATCGAGCTGCCATGCGGTAAATCCTGAGACTTCGCGGGATCGCCTCAAGATTGCTGTACATTATGGTTGGCCTGTACACTGGTACTGTGAATACTGTGCAGAAAGGAGGCAGAACCTCTGCATTTTTTCCCAGTTGATTCTGGGGTTCATCAGGGGTGTGTTCTGCTCCTGCTCTGTTTGATGCTTGCATCGACTGGGTGTTGGGCAGGGTTGTGGGGTCCAGCGGCTGTGGGGCATCTGTTGGTGAAGAAAGATTCGCAGATCTTGACTCTGCTGACGATGCGGTGATCTTTAATCAATGGAATCAATTCTGATCGTGGCTCTTGAAAGACTGAGCGAGGAGTCGGAGTGTCTGGACTTGCAAGTGTCCTGGATAAAAACCAAGATCCAGGCCATTAATGGCCACTTAGGGGCACAGCCATCAGCATGTCTGCGGAGAGAGTGTCAACCTTGTTCAGAGGTTTACTTACCTCGGCAGTGACATTCATGCCGTAGGGGTCATGAGGTCGTTGGAAAGGGGTGTGTGTCGCTCCTGATTTCTATGCAAAAGGACAAAGGTCCAAGTCTAGAGTCCTGGTGCTTCCTGTCTTGCTATATGGTTGTGAGACATGGATACTATCCAGTAACCTGAGACAAAGACTGGACTCCTTTGGTACTGTATCTCTTCAGAGAATCCTTGGGTATGGCTGGTTTGACCTTGTGTCAAATGTGCGGTTGCTCACAGAGTCCTTAATGAGGCACATTACCTGCATTGTGAGGGAGCATCAGTTACAGCAGAGGGTGACCGGCTCACAGGATCCTCACTGTTGGAGACCAAAGTGGCTGGACCAGGCCTGTAGGATGCCCACATAACACCTGGCTGTGGCAGGTAGAGGGTAATTCCTGGAGGGTGACACTGGGTTGCCAACCAGGATCCCAAGCTGTTATGTCATATGGTGGGTGTGGCAAATACACTGTATCAATATATGCTCCCCAACTTGACCTGAACTAAGTTAGGTCTGAAAAAAAATTTGAGAACACAACATGAATGCAGTATTTCAGTTCATTTTTGATAAAATACTTTATGTACATTGGAAAAACACAGCACATCAACATGACATAATTCTTTAAAAATTCCTCTACTTACATTTATATTGTGGTAGCAGGTAGCTACGCACTCGACTGCACTAAAATTTGACCAATAAATTCACAGGTCACCCTATACCCCATATATAAAAGGTGGGCTACCAGAATGTATATGTGGAATATCAGGTCGGCTATGCTGGTACCCCAGCAGACTGCCATATTCATTTACAACATGCCGAGCCCCATATATGTTTATATGATTGAATTTAAATTGTAAAGTAATGGAGCACTACAATCCTGTACACCATAAATATATCAGGTAATGTCACTTACAGAAATTCTCAAGATGACTCAGATGCACTTATGGAGCGTATTGATAAGGGAGATTAGACAGAGGAGAGGAGTCAGGTGGAGAACTGTGTTTCATGGTGGAAGAAGAACTGTCGACAACTTATCAGCAAAACCAAGGAACTGGTTATTGACTTTCACTGCACCAACAAGCCTCTATGTCAGGTCACAAATCAAGAAGTGGATGTAGAGATGGTCCACTCATACAAGTACTAGGGGGGTCACAATTAATGACAGCTTGGACTGGCCTATAACTATAAAAGAAAGAGCACAGGAAACTTTTCTTTTTTGAAGACAGAGTTCCTTTATTGTGGTTTATATCTTCTATAACTCTGTGATTGCCAGTGTGGTGTGCTGTGCTGGTAACATTACTTCACTAGAGGCACACTGAATCAACAAGCTAATTAAAAGGCCAAGCTCAGTTAAAGGAGGTAGTAACAAAGGACAGAATTAAAATAAAATTGAGTGCTGTTGTGAATAATGCTGAAATCCTCTCTCCATGACACACTAAAAGGACCTTCTGCCAACAAATCATTCAGCAGAAGTATGTCAAGAAATGTGTCTAAGGCTCCTTTAGAACAATATACCTATATAATGCTTCACTATGACTGGGACTGCCAGTTCAGAAGTATTTCTTTTTTTTCCTGTTCTTTTTCATTCTGATGTTTTTAGACTATAGTGTTTGTACATACAGTATATAGTTATCTGTTTTTTAAATATGCATTTATTTATTTAAAGAGCTTCTGTAAAAATGTATTTGTCCCCACAGGGAATTTTGAAGTTCTATCTACAATATATACAAGTATAATATTTAAAAGAATTCAATTTTTAGTAGTATAGCCAGAGACAGTTAATGGGATTTTGGGGTAGGTAAGTTAATGAAAAAATAGAATAGGCAAAAAAGTGATTAGATCAGTGAACAAGAAAGTATGTTTTTGGTTATGGTTATGTTGTATCTATTGTCTTGTTTTTAATTGAACTATTGCTATGCCTGAGCAGCATGATGGTTGACTACAAAGTGTTGCCTTGTCATGGATCCATTTGAATCCTGTGCCCAGCCATCTTCTGTGTATGCATTCTCCATGTGTTGTCCTCTAGGTACTCTGAAAAATGTGCCAGTTATGTTGATATGTGATTATAAACTGACCATAAATGTGTGCATGAGTATGCTCTGTGATGATGTGCTGGCTTCCATGTCCTGCACGGTTTCCTACCTGGTGTGCAGTGCTGCTAGATTAGGCTCTACTCTACAGTGTGACCCTGAACTAGATTGAGAGGATTTAAGAATCTTATGTTACTTTGCTTTTATGCCTCCTTATGCCAAATTGAAATTTCTTACAGGGCATTATAAAGAGTATTTTACAGTAACGTTAACTTGCATTTCTCTGAGGAGAGGAAAGCAAAACTTCAATAAAACATTCCTTCCAGCCCATGGCAACAGCCTGTCATTCTGTATAGGTATCCATCTGCTGACTTTGCTGGTGAGTTTCAACAAAACATCATATATGCCTCTAAAAAGCAACACAGCATGCCTCTGGTCAGATGTCAACAACAGAGGGAACATGAGTAACAATAACAGAAAATTACTGCCACGACATTAATAATAGCATATTTGTGGCTCACCAAGTTAAAACTTCATTTTAAAACACAGCAGCAGTCAAATCAAGTGAGGTTATAAATGGTTTTATGGTACCAGTACTAACTTTAAACTTTTGGCAACATCATCAATAGAGCTCTGCTGCAAGCAAGATGGAAAATAAATGCTGCCATCTGCACAAGGTACCCACCACATCCGCATATCAGCTGGGTACTCAAACTCTCCTGGCACACATTCAAATACAATTCACATGCTCACCAATGGTTTGTACACTAAGATTACTCTAGTCAAAATCAAGATACAGTAAAACCCTTTTCAGATGGATTATCCAACTTTTGAGGTATGGTAGCACTAGTCAGTCTCAAACTGGTCTTCACTGTGCCGCTGTCTAAGGAGAAATGAGAACCTTAGCACAAAACATGCCATGAGCTTCTCAAATGTCAGGGAGAAAGCACTAAATGCATTTTATAGTTTTTCACTGGATTAATATTAAAAAAATCAGACAAAAAGAAAAAAAGATCTTGGCTCAAGAAAAATTCAGTAAAAGCATAGTGCTCATTTAAATTGCACAGGTTTAAATATGTCAACAAATATCTCCATACAGCCTGAAGACACATACAACCCTGCTTTCTTTTAAAGTGGAACATTCCCCCTTCTACTTCTTAACTTTATTCCTTCTTCTTTGAGGAAATTCCAAACCTCAGCATGCTGACAGGCCGTGATGGGATGATGGAGCTCTAAAGGGCCACAGGACAAGGAAATAGTCTACTTAAAGAAGACTAGCGTGTCCCTCACAGGGCCAGTGTGAGAGGATTGGAAAGGAGACGACTCTGCCTGAAATTAAAGGGTATGTCCTAAAAATAAAATACTGTATAACAAAGATACACAGGGAATTCAGGGAAAGAAAAAAGATGACATGCCATCCCACTCCCAAAAGAGCAGGTGGCTTTAGGCAGTGGGGTACAGGTGGTGACAGGCCCCACAATATTTACAAATTGTCTAAATGAATGAGAGCACATTCAGTGGTATAGTCGACCAGTACAAAGATTTTGTAGGGGCAACTTTAACCCCTGAATTCAGAGGGTTTTCCCAGAATTAACACCTTAGGTGGGGTTTACAGGGTGGTGGTTCTAAAACTCTAAGGATTCCAGAAATGAAATGAGTATGGAAAAAAGGCTGCACTGGAATGCAGATAGAGGATAAGAATTGCATCCAGGATGGAAAGCAACAATTTGTTGATTTTACATTTTACTTATTTGGGGGCAGCACATTGGCACAGTGGTAGTAGTGCTGCATTGCTGTAAGGAGACCCTGGGTTTGCGTCCTAGGTTCTCTCTGTGTCTGTGTGAGATTCCTCCGGGGGCTCCAGTTTCCTCCTACAGTTAAAAGACATGCAGGTTAGGTGGATTGGTGATGTTAAATTGGTTCCAGTTGGTGTGAGCATGTGTGTGAGTCTGAGTGTGTTCCCCTCGATGGATTGGCACCCTGCCCAAGGACTGTTCCTCCCGCCTTGTGCATTATGCCTGCTCAGATAAGCTCCAGCTCCCCACAATCCTGCTCAGGATAAAGGCGGCTTAAGAAATGAGATTTTAAGGTATTTACTCATTTGGCTGACACCTTTAATCAAAGCAGCTTACATTTAAGAAGCAAATGGTTTTGTTTATCCAGTTTCAGCATAGATAGATGGAGTGGCTTGATCATGGTCACATAATGTCAGTAGTGGGATATGACCTCAAAACCTATGGGTTTGAAGGCCAAAGCCTTAACCTGCAATGTAGACAGTGTGGTGTAGTGGTTGTTTCTCACGTTTATCTTTTTCTTCAGAAATAATCTTAAAAATATTGTTATTATAGTTTTTGGGGTGGCCGAGTTTATTTCAAATATAGTTTTTGTGAATTGGTTTTGTTTTTAAATACTTGCAAAATATTTGGACCTTTTCAGCAATGACATCTTAGTTTGTGTGGGCGTTGCTATTTTTGGTGTGGTTGCCAAAACGTTTCTAACGGTTTAGCATGTTATAGAGTTGTCTCAGGAAGCCAGGTATTATTCTCAAACAAGAAAACACGTCTGGGGACAACCCTTTAAAAAGATTTGCAGTGAACAGTGGTAAAATCCGGCACTACAAGGGCTACATTCATAGGCCTTCTTCCCAAAGCAATTTTTGGTCTGTGCACTAAACCAAACCATCATGGTTCATGATTACAGCAAAAGAAACTGAATCAAAGACTTGACGCTAAAAGGAAATAGAAGGTTAAATTGTTGTAATTGTTGTGAATATTGTTTTGTTCAAATATTTTTTAGTACTAGCTAAAATACCCAGTGTTGCCCGGGAGGAAAATAAAGTTTTTATAATTGTTTGAGAAAATTAATAATAATAATAATAAAAAAAAAAACACAAATTTAAAAATAAAAATAAATTAGCCAACAATGAAGACTCATTAATGTGTTTGTCTGCAGCCCTATATGTATGTTATCATCCAGTTGATGCTCGGAACTGGCCAACTCTATTTAATTTCAAAAGCAACAGGGGTGCGGTGGTGCTCAAACATAAAGAATGCTGGCAGTCACCTCCAATTTGCCCTCTGGTGGTCATTCCAAGTGTCAACTGGATGATAACATGCATACAAGACTGTAAGATCACCCCCACCCTACCCAGAAGGGGTGGGTTAGGGTTGATTTCGTCCTACACTATTTTTAGTCGACCAATGAGAAACATATACCAAGTTTTATGAAAATGGCTCCAGGCATTCGGAAGTGATGCTGGAACATACATACATACACACACATTGACTTTTACATACATTCAGGCTATTGAGGAGTAGGTCCTACAGAAGGTCATTGCATGTAAGAGAATTTGGATCATCGTGTACAAGATGCTACAATTTAAAGGATACGTTTTCCATTTTTCAAGTAATTTCTTCACAAACAGGTTTGCCATGTAAAATTGTGTTCTAAAATGTATTACTTTATATAAATTTAAAAGTATATCTTGCCCACACTAGCCCTTTATATTTGAGGTTATGGGGCACGGAGGAAAAGCTTAAGAAGTCACCAAGTATGCCCATTTTTTAAGCCAATACAATTGTCAAGTTTGGATTGAAATGCAGAATTATTAAGTGAATAAGCTGTTACTGAGCTAGGCTACTGACCAACAAATACTGAACGATCTTCAGTTCAAATACATATTCACGTCTAAGAATGTTCAGTTTTAGTTCACAAAAGTATTTTCTGCAAGTGGATTATTTAACAAAATTTTAGTGAAAATAAATGTTCTTGGAAGCATACAGTTGGATGGCTTCAAATGTGGATTAGGCAACATGTGCAACGTGAGCTTTATTCCATTGAATTTTTGATTGTGTTTGCTGTTGTCCAACATTAGCCACCCTTGACTTATTTTTGTATCAGAAACTTTTTTGATCTCAATTCTGCATCAAAATATAGATCACAAATGTGTCTGCCATCAACACAAACTACATAGGTAAGTAACATATACAAAAAATACCATTTTTGAGACTGGAGTATCAATGGAATGGCATTTTGGGTGTTGAAGAACAGTTTTAATCTTTTATAGCTTGAGCCCTATTTGGAATCTGTAAAGGCCTTGTGTCATTTTCTTCATGATAATTTTTTTACAGCTTTGTTTTTGGTGCATTCAAGAATTGTGAAGGCTGCTGAATCTTATTTTGATAAACGTTTTTCTGTAAAACAAAAAAAAATGTAAAGAAGTTAAACATTTTAAGATCTTTCCACAGTGCCATTTTAGGCTTAGTTTGTGCATTGTTGCAGCCATGTTGCTTTTCAGGACAAATGGAGGTCACAATTCATGATGTGAAAGACACCCTGGTTATTCAGGTTTGTAAACAGAAACAATGACTGTTAACAGAGCATTTTTGTTTATCGACTTGTTGGCTACGGCCCTGCACTTTCTTTTGACTTTGAATGAAATTTCAGACTTGAATACAGATGGGTTTTGAATTTTGGTTAACATACTTTGCGCGACGTCTGACAACACTTTTTTTGCTTGATTCATTTTCATAAAAATTCGAGTCAATTCTCTTTGTAGCAGAAGACATTGAAGTCATTCCTTGTCATTTTGGGGCCAGGATGCATGGGTAAGGCCTATTTATGCAGTAGACCAGATCAGGATTTTGCTACTTTTGATGTCTGCTTAACTTGTTTTGCCATTTTCTATTGTGTATCATAGTACCTAGATGTGTGACCAAAGGTAGCACCATAGCATTTTGAACTTTTTAAGAAGTGAAGCTTAAACAGGAACTTAAGCCCTTCCATGTTTCATGCCAAACAGGCAAGGTGCCAGCATTGTAAAATTTAGTGTTAGAAAGAAATGCAGAGGGACTAAAGATCGAAAGCCCATAATGTTCACTGCAAATTCAAAGTACCAAGGCACAAGCATTTTTGAGCAATTACCACAGTAACATCAATTAAGTAATATAAGAAGCAGCAAAAGAACGAACAAAATGATGCTATGAGGGAAAAAGCCTGTGATGTGGAGGTACATGCGCAGTTTGTACAATGCGGTGATCAAAAATGAAATTCTTTGCAATTGGCGAGTTCTTAATAGCTAAATGGAAAAAAAAATTCCTGAGCCTTGGCTGAAATATCAACGAACAGCACTTTTCATTCAATAACTCAGAAAAATCATACTCAAGCCATTAGATCATAAAAACAAAATGTTTCCACTTAATAGCAGATGGCAACTGTATGTTAAAGAAAAAATATATCTGCTGAGGTTTGTTATGCACTTAACTGTTCAGCAGCACCACATAACACAGGGATATTGAAATGTATCTCCACTTTAATGGTGACAACACAAGTAGAATAAAAGCAGACAATATAGGTAGAATCCAGATTTGTTCTTGTGATTAGCTGGTTGTCAGCAGTTTTTCTGAAGAGTCCCCAAAGATTCATAATTTTCTGCATAGTGCATGACCAATAATACAATTTAAAAAAAAAGGAAAATATGCCTCAATTACTTCTATTTTGAACCTCACAAAATTTTCCATAAAATGAACTCCATTTATGTAATTAATTCTAGTCCTGTCAAAATCACTCCAGGGCCAACAAGTCACTTAATTGCCCCCTCTTAAAGCCACATTATACTTTAACTGCATTTTATGCACCTTATCACACTACCTCACCATCATGGGTGAAGTTGATACACTATGCAAATAAAACAAGTCTGAAATAAGGGAATTTTTCTATCAACTTTAAAGGCCACAACTAATATAAATGAATATCAGGCACAGTAATGCAGTGTTAGTGTTGTGATCCAAAGTGCGCTTCCCAGGTGCTCCCAAAGACATGCAGGTAAGATGAATCGGTGATTGTAAATTGGTGTGTGTGTTCACCCTGTGACGAGCAGACACATTCTCCAGGAATTGCTTCAGCCTGCACGTGTTGATTACTTGGACAGACTCCAGCGTTCTCCTGATGCTGACCTGGTAAGCAGGTTAGAAAAATGGGTGATCAACAACTACTATAATCTGGTCTGGCCTAAGCATCCCTCTCCCTTGCGGGTTATCTATCCTTGAAATACATAGAGAAACATTCTGCACAATTAAAATTGCAGATTAGCTTACTATTTTAGATTTAACTTATGTGCGTTTATGTGAATTTTCTATTTGGTATTCAGAATTTTTTCTAGTACTTCTCTATTACTGTGACGCAAAGTGTATTATTGTGACACAAGACGGAAAACTTATTATTAGGCACCTAATAAGAATTTTAAAATTAGGCTACCAAAGGGGACATTAACATTAGGAACCTACAGGTAACTATGCTACACCACCACTAACTTTAAGGTCAGTATTTGTAGTTGGGGTAGGCCAGTCTTTGCGTCACGATAATATAAAATTGTCACCATAATAGAAAAATACCTTTTTTCTTTTACATGTCCAATGGCCACTACTGTCAGCTAACAGATCCTCAGTAGACAACGGATGAGAGAATAAAATGGTACTGCACACATGCCTGTACAAATAGAGGAACGGCAGTATGAGCAAATCTCTGTGACACCTCATACATATCATACCATTGGGACAAAATATTAAAAAAAAAAAGTTAACTCAGTTAACTAAAGTTCCCAAAACACATTGGAATGTCAATCATACATACATTTACTACCTTTTAGAAGAATTTGTTTTATTTAGCCACAACTACAATAAGTAGACAAACTTAACTAAGCAACATTTTTCATCATTTAACTATCATTAATAGTATGTGTGAACTTTTTTGTAATTTCAAAGTTTTAAATGTGCTACATTAAGAAAGACTTACTTTGTATTATAGTGTTACCTTAAAACAATTTATTATACTTCCCATGGGATGTGACAAATATTTAGCAGTACAGCTGTAACTTTAAAAAATGCAATCATCTTTTCTGGTTCATCTTGCCCCCACAAATCTACATGTCACACTCTGCCCATGCTCTATGTGGTGTTGTACACTCAGAATTTTGTGTACAGAGCAATGGGGAAGATTAAAAATGTACACAGTGTTCTCATTAGCTAGTTATGTAAAAAGAATATTGCACATTTTGCAGTGGGAATTGGGCGAGGGTTGCTAAAGACTGGAAGTGCACCGCATCAACAAGGAAAATAAAAGGGTTGTTGTTGAACTCCTGCTTTGTCTGCTTTTCTTCTTAATTTAAATTCCACAAACTGACCACGCTGAAATAAGAGGACAAGTCAGACATTACACTTCCCATACTTAGACTCTTGCAGGATCTCAAATGAAAATATGAAATTGTGAGATTTTTATGATACTTAAAACTCAGAGAAAATAGTATCTTTCTGCTACTATCTTATAACTTTGTAGTATTAAAAATATAAACTGTCATTTACCAATGGGTTAAAGAATCAGTCGAAATGCATTATGACTAAAAAGATATGTCATGCAAACGAGCACGGTGGAAGTGTAAAGGTACTGCACAATTGCTAATGCAGTTTCTGCTTCTTTCCATAGAGTGGAGGAGAAATCCAAGGAAGACGGTGGATATCGTTGCTGTCTCACCACTGCTAACCCTGCCTTTTCTGGTCCCCCAGATACATAAACCAACATCACACCAGAAGTCAGCAAGCTTCAAAGAAGGACAGAACTCTAACCAGCAAAGCTTACAAACAAGTTCCACAGAGAACATTCAAACCTAGCTTATTTTCCTTATCAGTTTTACATTCCTTGACCATTAAAACAGGGTTCCTGAGGCACCCCAAAACATTTTTCAATTTCTTCTGACTTTCAGTCACAGTAGGAAAAACAAACAAGTTAGTAAACTATGATTTTGGTTTGTGCATAAGCAGCTCGTAGATTACCCTAGCACTCCTTGCCTTTGCTATGGATGGGTTTGTTATTAGTTTTTTATGGATATTTGTCAATTTATCACACACAGCATTTGTCTTGGGGGGCTTCTGGACCTTCAAATCTTTCAATAGTTTTTTGTTTTTCAAAAAAAAAAAAAAAAAAAAAAAAAACTTTTGTTGTTACGAATTATTTTGTACTGTTTTTACCACCATTAGGGATTAGGGCAGCTCTGCATATCAGGTATATTCTCAGAGGTCATGAGCCACCAGTAATGAAAAAATGGGTTAAAGGGTCACCATTCCTGTCATTTCCGCATTAAAGTCTGAATACCAAAAGCCTTTTTGACACTCCTTTTCTAAATTCCTTTTTGGTCTCAGCTTTTGCCCGAGTTTTTGACTTTGACTCTTATTCTTATTCTGGTTTCCTTGCAGCAGTCTTCTCAGTCTTGACACCAACATTTGGCTTTGACTACACCTTTTGCTTTTAAAAAAAGAATCCTAATTGCTAGTTTTCTAGCGTAATGGTGTTTTTCAATGTACCAAACCTCATTTAAGAATTTTTAACACAATTATATTTCACATTTGCTGCACTATTAAAAAGTGGAGCTTTCAGAGGACAGAGAGATTGTATGCTTGAAGAGGAAAAAAACCATGGCAAATGCAGTACGCACTGTTCTGTTCTGGTCTGGGTATACTGATGAACGTGCTTAGCACATTTCCGAAATAAAATACTGTGGGAGCCACACTTTACTTAAGGAACATATCCAGTAGTCCTTTTTCCACTTATGCAAGTTTTGTTAACATTTTCCTTTCTTGCCTTTTGTTTTTTGCATGAACAAATGTAAATTACAACTAGTTCCCCCTCCTGCTTTTTGTTATCCACTTCTAAGTTCTGGCAAAAATATCACATTTTAAGAATTTATAATCCTGCGAGTTCAAAAGAAAATTATCAAGTACAACAAATGAAGGTAAATCTCAATAATTACAATTATGTTAAAAAAAAAGAAGAGAGATATATACACTCATGGAATTATGCTTGACAACCGGGGAAATGACATTAGTGTTTTCTCTAGGGGTAATTACAAACAAGTCTTTCCTAAATAATAAAGCACAACTAAACTGGTTTTACAGACCCACAAGGAAAATACATTAGGAGGCCTCTCATGTATCTTTGTGGCAAATAACTGACAACCTCCATTGAAATGCATTCTTTTGAAACAACAAAGAAAGAACAGTGTCGGCCAAGAGAACAGCAATAAACTTGTAACATTGTTGTATTGTGCTAACAGAATTAAAGAAAAAGAAACAACAAATATAGGCACTTTAAAATTGCACAGGAAGCTGGGTCTGAATTGCAGCCAGCCACAGTCTATGTAGAGCAGACACGTTCTTCCATAGTCTGAATGAGTTTTCTTTCTATGGTCCTCTGGTTTTTCTACATATTTTCCAAAGACAAGTGTGTTACGTTAAGTGGCAGCTCTATAATGTACCAACTTCAGTGCTAATACATTCTGCAATAGCTCACCCCAGGACTGGTTCCTATTTTTAAACCAAAGCAACCTGAATAGGTGCCATCTCTACTTAACCAAAAAGTGAATTAAGCATGGATGGACTTTGCTTATACTTTTTCTGGGCTCAAAATGGCAAAAATCTGAAATAGTAACCAATTTCAAATTTTATTCAAAGCTGTGAATTTATTAAAAAATTTTGCAAGTGGAGGTTATATCATTTGAAATTAAATGAAAGAATATTAACTTTCTGAAATAAATACAGTGTTATGAAAAAACATTTGCCCCTTTCCTGATTTTCTCTGTTTTTGCTTATTCATAACACTTGTTTCAGATCTCCAACACAAATTTATTATAATACAAAAGACAACCTGAGTAAACAATACAAAGTTTTAAATCATCATTTAATTTATTGAAGGGAAAAAGTTCATCAATACCTATATTACTCATGTGGAAAAGTAACTGCCCAACCCTTTAACATAATACTTGGTTGTGCCACCTTTAGCAACAAGAACTGCAAACTCTTCAAGAAACAGGAGATCAGGCTTTGGCATCATAGAGGAGAAACTGTGGCCCACTTAAGGTCCTGCTACAATATATCAATGAGGTTCACATCAGGACTTTGATTAGGCCACTCCAAAAGCTTCTTTTGTTTTTGTTTTTTTTTGTTTTTTGTTTTTTTGGCAGAGTGGTGGCTCTGAGGCTAAGGTTGCCAGTTCGAATCCCCATCGCTGCCAAAAGAGATGCTACTCTGCTGGGCCCTTGAGCAAGTCCCTTAACCTTCAATTGCTCCATGGGCGCTGTACAATGCCTGACCCTGCGCTCTGACCTCAAGGGGTATTTGAAAAGATGCATTTCACTGCGTGTTGTCCTGTATAACTATGTATGTGACAAATAAATAAAGAATTATTATTACTATTTTGGCCATTCAGAGGTGGATTTCCTCTAGTGCTTCGGATTATTGTTCAGCTATATAACTCAGTTGGCCTTTAGTTTCAGATCTCGGACTGATGACCAGACATTCTCCTCCAGTACTTTCTAAAATCATGTTTCCCTCAATTATAGCAAGTCACATATGTCTTCCAAAATCTTCAACTTTTGACTCATGAGTCCACAGAACAATATCCCAAAAGCGGTAATGGGTTTATTTGGCAAATGTTAGATCAGCGTTTATGTTCCTCTGTTATTTGCCTCGCAACTCACCCATCGATACCCTTTCAGCAGATACCCTTTTTGCCCAGTGTCTTTCTAATGGTAAAATAATAATTATTAACATTAGCTAATTTAAGAAAGTACAGCTTCTTAGAGGTTTGTCTGGGTTTTTCTGGGACTTCCCAGATGATTTTTTCTATGTGCTCTTGTGAGTCATTTCACAAGGCCGGCCACTTCTAGACAAATTTACCATTGTTCAAGGCTTACCCTATTTGTAGGTGATAGCTCTCATGGTGGTTTCCGTGGATTCTCTGTGTATTAGAGATTGCTTTGTAATCCTTTTCTGACTGATAGATTTCAGTAACTTTCGTTCTCAGGATCTGTGGAATTTCTTTTGATCAAGGTATGGTGTGCTGTTATGCCGAGATCCTTTAGGCAACTTCACATTGCTGGAGAGGTCCTATTGATGTAATGTTCAGATTCAACCAAGCTTGGTTGTGCCAAGTCTCATTTAACCTGTTATCATTTATATGTTTGGTTCAAGGGTTGAATGAGTAAATGAGCGAGCAAGTACTTTTTCACATGCATGATAGAGGGGTTGGTGAACTTTTTTCCTTCAATAAATCAGATGATCAAATCAAAAAAGTGTATGTTTTCTCGGGTGGCCTTTTGTATCACACTAAATCTGAATGGAAATCAGTGAAGAATTAAAAGTTATGAATAAGCAAAAATGGAAGAAATCTGGAAAGGGGCACATACTTTTTCATGGCACTGTACATACAGGTTTTCATATTCAATACTGTGCAGCAGTTGAGAGAAAAAGTATGAATTAATATTTGTAATGAAATGTGAATCTCTTGAAGTACATTTGCAATGCTAATATCTATGCCAAGATTCAATGAAAAATAGTAGTACGTATTGTGAGTTACCAGATCTACAGACTCACTTCCTAATGCAGGAAGTGGGGTGGGGGGGTAGTTGATGTTCAATAAAAGTAATCTCCCAATCTAATACTTGTCAACCTGGGAGCAGTAGTTTGAACAGGTGGGGAAGTCTTAAGCTGCAAGACCAAAATTCAGCAAAGTTGACTTGCTACATTTTTCAGGAATTAGGCTGATCCTGAAGCACTTCATGGTGGCATCATAATGTTATCATAAATACTACCAAAAAGAACCTTCAAACAGTGCCTTAGCCCAAATTCAGAGAAGCTTGAAATTGGGAGGTATAATTTGATAGTAATTCACAGAGCAGAATGATGCAGGAAGGGGAAGAGGCAAGGATTGTCTAGGTAAAGACATAGGCTGTTTTTTTTCTACATGTACTTAGGGGCTAGGATAAAGATCCCCTCCTGTTTAGTTAGGCACAAAAGGGAAGAACTATTACATTACCTTAAGTTTTGCCACCCTGGACAACCAATATATATTTGTTCATTCTATTTGTTTCTATTTTCAATAAATCTACAACTTGTCACAATTTATGACTTAAAGCATTGTATCTGGGCAAAGGAACAGTTCAAGAGTGCTCCTTGAAAGATAAAACTGGGTAAGACAAAATCTACTGGAGCATTTTTGCTCAAATTCAATAGGCTTCCACCTTTTGCAATACTAATCATGGCACCAGGTTTCATTTAGATTATTCTTCATAAACAGTCTGTAGGGGCTTGAAAACCAAGAAAGGTGGCATTAGAGTCAGATTCCCCAATGAGTGAATCATAATTCACTTACAATCAGTGTTTCCCAAGCATTGTGAATCCCACATCTGGTATTTTGCAGTCTAGAGTCTATTTGTACGAAGTCTTTATTAAAGAAAAATTTCTAGTTACCTCATCTCTTGGAAGTGTGTCACTTCTGTCATTATCAATGTCCCTCAGCAGTTCTGCCAGTCTTTTCTTCTCATTATCTGTCATAAGAACTTGATTCCCAGCATCCTTTGCCAGCTATGTAGAAATGTTAAAAATATAAAGTGAAATAGGACAAATTAAACAGAATGGAAAAAACAGGAAAGCCACTAAACTAGATTTGTAGCTTTACAAAATGACAAAACATGTTTTATTACAACCAAGCATCTACATTTTTAGTCCAGGTCACAGACATTTTGAAGCTAATTTACTGCACAACAAACAACTGAAACTAAGCTGAGCTCTATCAGATCACAGAACTCTTGAATTGTTTTGACAGCAGTGCTAAGGCAATTGACCTCAGACATACCTCAATGTTTTTCTTCACAAAGTCACGTTTCTTCTTCTTCTTTTGCTTAACTCTGCTGCATCTGCTCTCTGGCCTGTCAGATGTGTCTATGTCAGGGCTTGCCTCTAGCTTAGCGAAGCTCTCAGTCCAGTCACCATGCACTGCAAAAAAAAAAAAAAAATGCAGCTGCCTGTCTGCTGGTATGTGTTTGCATTCTGCTGGGTGAGAATTTAGATAAACCCATTTCAGTTACTTGAACTTTATCACCCCTTTAATCAGCAGTAGGCACACATGGAGATGCATTCAGACAGTTAAAACAGCATGTCCAAGCTCCAAGGCATTTAACATAGTCTTCAGACAAGCAATTAAACGTAAATAGCAAGCGCGTTGCCCACTAAATCAAAAACAAAGAAGCTAACTTCAGGACAAAGAATCTTAACACATCTGCAAGTAACACTTGAAGATAAAAGATTCTAAAATAACAACCAGCTTTGCTATTCATTGCAACAAATGCGTAAACCATGCCAACTACTCAGGTTATCATATGGATAGTTGGCAAAACCAGCAAATGAATAGTGGGACACACAATTTCTTATCAATGAATTCTACCTTTCATATACTCATTTTCCCAGTCTGTGTTGTGGTGAATTTTTTCTTCATGAACCAGCTCTGAACAGGCTGTCAGTGCATGATTTTCTGAACCGGTTTATTTCATTTTATTGATTAAAAAACTCTGGTTTAAATGAGTGCTTGGATTTCAGCATGATTATGAGAATCACACATTCTTTAAGAAAGATGAACATTTAAACCTAAGTGGGAAAATTTCACGGTTCTTTTAATCTTAAAATATGAAATTAAACTCTACAGTTATGGTCGATTTTACCCAATTAATGAGCAAGTTCAGAAATGTATGTTTTATGTACACCTTTGGAAGTGTGATGACATGATCAGTCAGCTAACAGTTTTAACTTGCAGTGCCTCACAGTTAGCAACACTGACAAGTTAGGTTGAATAAAAAAATTAGGAGTAATTGCAATAAGAATTGGTTACTAATAAAAACACCACAAAGACCTCCGATAAGCAAATTACTCACTATTATCATATAAATAAAAGAGACAACAGAGGAAAAATGGCAACAAAAAGTAAATAAGAGTAAAAAATAAATTCCTCTTACTTCCCTGGGCTTAAACATGCATGCAATGTCCTGTCTGTCTGCCGGAGCACTTGCCCTCTTACAGAATCTGGCACTAAACAAGCATTCCTCCCAACACCTCTTTCTCCGCAAACACAGTGTCCTCTCTTTCTCTCACCAGTCTTGTCCTTACCTTGAATCAGCTTACAATTGACATTTCAACCGTGCAGAGAGGAAGACCCTCTTCTGAGGAAGGCTTCAGGCCTGGTAAGTGTGAGGACATCCTCTCACAATTCTCTCCAACAGGGTTAGGGGTTTGGGAGTTGACATTTGCTCCAGGGCCCCACAAACATGACCAAAAAACACTTATGTAACAACCTTCTTCTACATCTTAATATAAAGCTTTATATATACACAATATAAATAACATACAGTATGTAGTATATATTATAGAAGGCAGTTTAGAAATTTAAAAATGGCATACATTGAAAACATAACATTCTACACATGCCAGCCTGCTAGAAAATGCATAAGCACAAAGTCAGGCTTGAAGGAGCATTCAAAACACTGAGAAAGAGTTCTCTTTACTTCAACATTGATTCTGCTCAGAACATTTTTGCTATATGCCAAATGATAACTACTGTTAAGATTGGTCTTAATTGTTCATTTTTTACACACTTTTCATGGCCTACTTTAGCTTGCTTTACATGCAATTAGGTTTTTTGGGGTCACAAAATTCAATTCAGACATTGCTTTCTAGCAACATCCCTTGGAGGTGCATGACAGGATAAAAGGTTGGTGTAGACCACTTCCTGGTCACCCAAAGTTGCAGATAATCCTAAAGAATTCTCGGTGTTTTTGGTCTTCTTGCTTAATATCGGTATTCCCAACCTCTTTTTCTGGCTTCAACTTTGATTTCTGGCTAGTATTTCCATTTGGGCAAACACTCGGTAATGTTTCTCTTGTCTTGGTTTATTAATGCCACTTCTTGCATTCGCCTCCATTATGCAAAGTTGGCCTTCCTTAAGTCAAGCGTAACAAGTACACCTGGTGAAAGCTGTAATGACAAAGTCCTAAATGTGAGTGTGTTTTTAGCAGTTTTCTTTTTTTATTGTTCTAATGTATCAGCCTCATACTTATTTCAAGAAACATAAGATCTTATCAACTTATTAAAATCTTATTAATAAGATCTAATTAAAATGTGACCTTATTTATTATAGGGTTAAACAAGAAGAGGGTGAAAGATCCAGGATATGAAAAAAAATCAGGCCAAGATATTGGCAGGGTTCATAACCAGAAATACAACACTTATGTCACAATCCAATACATTACGTAAGCGGTTAACTCTCAGAAACTTGTCTTTTTCTGATCCTCTTGTGGCTTTGGGTCTGCTAGATTTCCTGACCGGGGAAGAGAGCATCCATAAGATACTACCTTCCCCGGGACACTAGAGGGCAGCAGGGGAGTTTGTGTGTAATGCAGCCCCACTGGGTTTCCATCACATCTGGGAGTAAATCCTGATGAGCCATCTGGAGCATTCTCAGGTGTAACATAAAAGGGGCAACCTCACTCCATTCAAGGAGCCAGAGTCAGGAGGAAGAGGGACAAAGCTTGCCAGTGAAGGTGGAAAGGAGAAGAGAGAAGAAAGTGTGTGCTCTTGATGCTTTGTACAGTGCTGGTGAGGGGAGTGAGGGAAAAGCGTTTCCCCACTTGTAAATAAAATGTGTGCTGGAACTCTCGCCTCTGCCTGTCCGAGTTGGGTTGGGGTAGCTGGAGCGCCCATTGTGATTCACACCACTTCTATTTGTAAAATTTCAGGTCATTCACTGAAGTTAAACTGCTTAGATGTAAATAAAAACTAAAAACAGGTACTCTAAACCTTTTGACTGGTAGTGTAACTGAAAGGACCCCCTAACAGTCAGGACTAATCTATACTAATAAAAGGCAAAGCCCTCACTGACTGACTGACTGACTGACTGACTCACTCACTCACTATTAATTCTCCAACTTCCCGTGTAGGTAGAAGGCTGAAATTTGGCAGGCTTACTCCTTACAGCTCACTTACAAAAGTTAAGCAGGTTTCTACACGTAAGGGTCATAACGGTCGATAACGGTCGACAACGTCTGCCATGTTGAACTTTCTTATTTATGGCACCATCTTCACGAAATTTGGTAGGCGGCCTCCCTGCACTAACCGAAACCGATGTATGTACTTATTTCGATGGTATGACGCCACTGTCGGCCGCCATATTGAACTTTCCAATGTCACTAATTTTCCAACTTCCCTTGTAGGTAGAAGGCTGACCCCATCTTCACGAAATTTGGTAGGTGGCTTCCCTGCGCTAACCAAAACCGATGTACGTACTTATTTCGGTGGTATGACGCCACTGTCGGCCGCCATATTGAATTTTCCAAACATCTCTAATTCTCCAACTTCCCGTGTAGGTAGAAGGCTGAAATTTGGCAGGGTCATTCCTTACAGCTTACTTACAAAAGTTAAGCAGGTTTCATTTCGAAATTCTACGCGTAACGCTCATAACGGTCAACAATGTCCGCCATGTTGAACTTTCTTATTCATGGCCCCATCTTCATGAAATTTGGTAGGCGGCTTCCCTGCGCTAACTGAAACCAATGTACATACTTATTTCGGTGGTATGACGCCACTGTCAGCCGCCATATTGAAGTTTCCAACATCACTAATTTTCACAATGTCCGTCATGTTGAACTTTCTTATTCATGGCCCCATCTTCACGAAATTTGGTAGGCGGCTTCCTTGCGCTAACCGAAACCAATGTACATACTTATTTCGGTGGTATGACGCCACTGTCAGCCGCCATATTGAACTTTACAACGTCACTAATTCTCCAACTTCCCGTGTAGGTAGAAGGCTGAAATTTGTCAGGCTCATTCCTTACAGCTTACTTACGAAAGTTAAGCAGGTTTCATTTAGAAATTCTACGCGTAACGGTCATAACGGTTGACTATGTTCGCCATGTTCAACTTTCTTATTTATGGCCCCATCTTCATGAAATTTGGTAGGTGGCTTCCCTGCGCTAACCAAAACAGATGTACGTACTTATTTCAGTGGTATGATGCCACTGTCGGCTGCCATATTGAAGTTTCCAACATCACTAATTCTCCAACTTCCCGTGTAGGTAGAAGGCTGAAATTTGGCAGGCTCATTCCTTACATCTTACTTACAAAAGTTAAGCAGGTTTCATTTCGAAATTCTATGCGTAACGGTCATAACGGTCAACAATGTTCACCATGTTCAACTTTCTTATTCATGGCCCCATCTTCACGAAATTTGGTAGGCGGCTTCCCTGCGCTAACCGAAACCAATGTACGTACTTATTTCGGTGGTGTGACGCCACTGTCAGCCGCCATATTGAACTTTCCAACGTCACTAATTCTCCACCTTCCCGTGTAGGTAGAAGGCTGAAATTTGGTACTTATTTCGGTGATATGATGCCACTGTCGGCCGTCATATTGAACTTTTCAACGGTCTTTGTTACTTATGGGCCCATCTTAAAGAAATTTGGTACGTGGGTTCCCAACGCTAACTGAATCCTACTTACGTACATATATACGTCCATAACCTGCAGCTCGGTCACCGTGTGAGGCGGCGTTGGGTCCCCCATCCCAACGCCTCCCACGTTGTTGGCTGCCTGCCTATATAAGGCCGTCTGTCGCTCCAGTCTCTACATTCCCTTCCTTGCTTCGCCACGGGATTCACGTCTCCCTGCTGATAACTACAGCCTTTTTATTTAATCCACGGCTTCTCTGCTGTTTTATTGTTCATTTATTACGATTATAGTTATTGTGTAGGTATTTTAGAGTTACTTTACATTGTTCAGGTACCCATTTCCTTTATCATTCCAACCGTACCCCCATTAACATGTCTATCGAGGTGATCACCATCGATCAAAGAACTGTCACTTACCAAGTGGTTTCCATGCCCGGAGATGGCACCTGCCTTTTCCATTCTCTTTGTTACATATTGCACGGCCATATCAGGCTCACTCTTGATATCCGGAGGAACATTGTGTCTTATGTATTGAATGACTGGGACAGGTTCAAGGTGTGGACTGATGACGGTACAGGAGATAATTATACTACACAAGAGCACTAGAAGAGTGAAATGCTTAAGTGTACCAAAATGGCCAAATATTTTACACCTTTGGACAACCGCCAATGCCTCTTAAACATCTCAGATTCACAGGTGACGATTTCAGTAGTGGACACTTTGATGTTTAGAAATGTTTAAACTCTCAAAAGCTGGATGTGAAGTTATCAATCAAACTGGTTGTATACTTACAACGCTCGACAGATGCCGCATGTCTCTTCAACACAAGTCCTACAAATACTGTCGTAATTGAAACAGACCATGAAACTCAAACCGATTATGACAGCAGCAATCCAAGCTGTGAGATTTGAAACAAGATTACTGTTCACATGGCCAACTGTACGTTGCCAGCTACAGCTTGGTCATATTACAACTGGAGGGCCGAACTGACAACGAGGCATACAAAGAGATCCTTAACAAATAATTATTGGTATATTTTCCCTCAGTTTAAAAAGGTTTAATTTTCTTCTTAATAAAAATTTTAAGGCAGTACTTCGCCGCTGCGAAGCGCGGGTATTTTGCTAGTCTATACTAATAAAAGGCAAAGCCCTCACTGACTCACTCACTCACTCATAAGTAAGTCATCACGCCTAATTGTCAACTTTTTTATCTGCTCACTACATCAAAGAGAGGTGCCACCTCATGGTGGTATTCTGTTTCTTGACCATTCCATATTTTATTAGATGAACACCTAATGACGTCTTCACCCTCTCTTCTGACAGTTCATCTGCACTATATCTTTTCATACTGAAAATATACAGAAAGTAGTGGTTGTCATCTGGCTTATTTTTTGAAGACCAGAAAAGGCTCATAAGGACAATAACTAAATGCAAAGAAGAACAGGAGAACATGCATCTAACTTGAAATGTGCTAAATGAAGGTATCCAGAAAAAAAAAACAAATGCCTCATAAGATGGTTAGAATACCTGCTTGAAAGCAACAGCACACTAAAAGTCAGACAGATAGAGTAACCCACTATTTGAAAGCTAGCCTAAAAATAAAAGTAGGTACAAGGACAAAGTCATGCCAGAGCATCTAGGTAGCTGCTTTGATTCTAGTACTTGTCTACATAAATAATTATTAGATTGCAACCACATTCCTTTTACATAAGGAAATGAAATAATTCAAAGAACAATCAAACCTCTTAGAACATTTATCGAATAATAAAAGAAAAAAAGCAAATGTACTGAGCTCCTGTCATAGTGTGTCACAGTTCAAAAGACAACTCAGCTCTCCACTTCAGAAGGTTTTGAGTGTCATTGGAGAGTACCAAGAATGTGGGCTCTTCATTCCAGCCCATATAATTAGGCTACTTGCTGTTCTAATTGTCTCACTCTTGTGAAACACCATGAAATAACTTGGTAGTTGACCCAAACCACATGATGAAAGCAGAAAGGGATGGGAGGCCTAGTTTAGTGCTGACAGCATCTTTCTTCTCATTCTCTGTAATGGGTGTTTCAAGCTGCTCACCAAAAACCAAAAAGATGGGTTACCTTTTTAATCTAGCTAAATACTACAGGAAAAAAAATCATAAATAAAAACAGCTAGATTATCGATAAAACATCAACATGCACATTTTGCAACAAGGTAAATACAGACATGGTCAAATTTGTTGGTAACCTTACAGCTCATTGCTGTATGCATCCTGAAAAGAGTAACTAAATGAAAACGTAGACCTGCATGTCTTTGAGATGTTATTGTGTAAAGCAAAGTATGTGTGAAAAGACATCAAGTATTGCTTATTCTACAAAGACATTCTAAAATGGCCTGGACACATTTGTTGGTACCCTAGGAAAGATCCTAAATAATTCAAACTAGTTGTTTTCATTAATTAGTATCACACAAGTTACTGCAATACAATCAGTCATTCAACCTACTGAAATGGAGAAAAGTCGTCACACTGCTGCTTGGTATATGTGTACCACACTGAACATGGACCAGAGAAAGCAAAGGAGAAAGTTATATGAGGAGATCAGAAAGAAAATATCAGACAAGCGTGTTAGAGGCAAAGGCTTTGAGACCTTCTTCGAGCAGCTTGATGTTCCTGTGACTATAGTTTTGGCAACTGGAAACTGCGTCTTAGCAACGGGACACACAAAATGGTGGTGGTCCATATAAAAAGCACGATGGCGTCACAAAATAATGCTACCAAATGTTTTACTTTCTCTGAATGTCTCGTAGAAAGAACTAAATTATTTTCGCAATCCTTTGAATTCAAAACTCTACAAAGGTATATATGCCGCTTAAAACAGTTCAGAGAATTCCAAAATTAATCAATAAAAACTACTGATCAAAACACATATAAACCCATTTCACTGTAACTCCATTCTTCACCTAAATGATGCCAGGCAGGAGTATATGGAATATACCTAGGAAGTACCTTTGGAACGTGCACATGCAAGGCTGCCTTCCACCTCTTCTTTACAGCTTCACAATAAGTTCCATGATTGCCTAAAACAGCTTTGATATTCACATGCAATATCTCCATCCATTGACTGTGTATTCACCACCATATGCAATGCCAAACATTAAGTGCTGAATCTTCTTTTTACATGCTATGAATATTCTTCTTACTTCAGTTTCAGATGCAGCCTGCTACACTCACATTCAGCATTTTGGTGCAGCAGTGCCATCTATTGGCAAAGTAATTTTCCACATAATAACTTGCAACAAGAAGTGAAGCAAAATGATACCTTTCATTGGCTAACTGCACAGATTACAATATGGAAGCTAAGCAAGTAATCTGTGCAGTTAGCCAATAAAAGGTGTAATTTTGCTTCACTTCTCCATGCATCCACAATGGCTAACACTGTACAACAGCAGACTACTACACACAATTTACCTGGAAAACACAAGAGCTGTGGATTTCATATCTGGCATGCCAAAAGCCGTTTTTCTATTTCAGAGTTCCAAGCCGGAGTTACATTTCATCTATGGGTTATTATGGGGTGCTGTCTGAAGATGCTAAGGAATAGCACAGGATTCCAAAGTCAAGAGTACTACTAAGATTTAGTAAAACAGCTGAGAAATTACAAAAAAAATAAACAGGACAGCTTATTTCCCATTTAGGATGTTTGCACATGGAGACATAAACAAATATGTATATGCATATTGAAACACAAATATTTACCAATTGGATTTATCCATTCACTGCACAGATTGTGGGGAGCAAAACATTTCAGGGCACATCCACATAAACATCTCTACTGCTCCATTAGTTTAGTGCACTTAACTTTGGTATGTGAGGTGGAAACTGATATACAACTCAACGCAGGCAGTGGCCAGTCAAGGCAACCACTGCACCACCATGCTGTCCTATATATAGTGAATTCAGAAAGTACTCAGACCCTAAACGTTCTGCACACTTTATTGTGCCATAGATTTAACTATAAATGAACAAATTTGCCATTTAGGTCCATTAATCTTCATTCAATGACCCATAATGACAAAGCATAAACATGTTTTTAGAAAGGTTTGTAGATATACGTCGTATTAAAGAATGAAAAACTTAGGTTCCCCATTCATATTAGTGTTCAGAATCGTAATATAGTGCTTTGGAAAAGCTCCTTGGCAGTAGTTACTTGGCTTTGAGTCTTCTTGGGTAAATCCTTACAAGCTTTGTGCATCTGCATTTAGGCAGTTTATCCTAATTTTCCTAGCATATCCACTGGGAAGTATCGGTAAACTGCCATGTTCAGGTCTCCCCACACACATTACAGGAATCTCTAAAGAGTTTAAGTATGCGCTTTGGCTGGGCCACTCAAGGACAGTTTGGGACTTGTCCCGAAGCCACACCAGAGTTGTATTGGCTGTATGCTTTAGGTAATTGTCATGATGAAAGGTGAACCATTGCCCCAGTCTCAGATCATGTGCACTCTGGAGTAGGTTTTCTTTAACAATCTCCCTGTATTTGGCTGGATTCATCCATCCCTCAGTTTTGACCAGTCTCACTGTCAATGCACTTACTGAGGATGGTATTAGGCAGGTGATGAGCAGTGCCAGGTCTTCACCAGACATACTGTATTGCTCGGGGTTCCTCCCAAAGAGTTTAATTTTTGTCTCGTCAGACCAGAGAATGCATTTTCACATGGTCTCAAAGCCTTGCAAATGTAGTTTGACAAACTCAAGGCAGGAGTTATTCACCTTACTATAAACGTTTCATTAATGGATTGCTGCCGAAATTGCTATCCTTCCCACAGGTGCTCCTATCTCAGAAGAGGACTTGTGAAGATCTTGTTAGAATGACCATTGGATTCATGGATTAGCCCTTGTGGTTCCAAATATCTTCCATTTTTTACAATTATTTTTGTCCTGAAATGTTGTGTGAATGATGGGACCTTATATACACAGGTACACATGTGCCTTTTTAAAGTCAATTCAATTTACAACAGTCAAGGTAAAGGAATTAAATTAAACAGAAAGCACACGACCACAATATGGAGTGTCACAGCAAAGAGCCTGGATACTTATTGAAATGAGAAATTTCAGTTTTTATTTTTTTTAAAAACATTAGCAAACCTTTCTGAAAACATGTTTTCATTTTGTCATTATGGGTTATTGAGTTTAGAATGATGTGCAAAACTGGCAAATGAATACATGTAAAATGAAATCTACACCACAATAACATGTGCAGAAACTGTGTGAATACTTTAATTCTACTGCAGTCATACTTCCTTTAATAACTCCTTTAATAATATGATAACTATTTGTTTTGGAGATAAAGAATGAAGCCAGGTGGTGTTCTCATGCCTTGTCAGAACTGTGTCCCTTTGGCAATCAAAACTAAAATCCAATACCAACCCCAAAAAGACTGGCCCTTATTTAGAAACCACCTTAACATATTAGTTCACATGCTAGTGCAGTCAAGCTTACTTTGGTTATACTCTTGGGGATGGCGACGTAGTAAAACGTGTATAAAAATGAATGCTTGATAGATTAATTGACACACCAGGACTTTGGAATGCAACACACCACACCACTCATACAGCTACTGTCTTATTACAATGATAAACAGTAACAAGGAAAAGGCATAATGCCTTCTCCAAAAAAGCACTTTTTACACATTAAGATCCAGCCAGTGACAGCTCCATCTAGGGCCACATTCCCTTTCAAGCAATCAGCTTTAAAGTTAACCTATAACATCACAAACCAGGGACTGTAAGCACAAAGGTATACAGTTTCACTTGCTTCAAGGATGACTTAAGGAAAATGCTTGCCTTTGGAATTTTAATGTTGAAAGATTTTTTCCTTCAAATTATTTTGAAGTATTTTGTATGGATTTTCATGAACGACAAAGGAAGGGTCTATTTTTCTTCCTACTGCGAAGTTTGTGTACCTTTTCATAAAGTCCCTGCTTTATAATATCAAAAGAATAAGTTTAAATATGATTAGATTAAGGTAAGTTACTGTCCTTAAACATCAACTCTGATGTACAGTACTTCCAGGAACAGATGAACCAAGGCAATATTAGATCCACTGAAGTCATAAGTCATGGTAACCCTTTTCAGAACAAGGTTATACTTGCCAGGTGGCTTTAAGACATAATCAAAGGTGTACTTGCGTCAACTGTAGAAACTGCTATGTACGAAATACTTCATACAGCAATATTTTAATTGTCACTGAAACCGTGTTGTTTGTAGCAATAAGAAAAATGTCAATTTTGTTTTATAAAAAACAGAGATAACCATACCTGATACAACAGGGCTCAATGGGGACAATGCTAAAGAGCAAACAATATCGAAACAACCATTAAAAAAAAATAAAAAAATCTCACCTTACTCGTGTTGTATAATCCACATGTTAGATATCTGTTATGTTACAGCCAGAGTTTTCCCAAAAGGGTTCTGTTTATTAGTATTGCATTATTACTTTGATGTTATCATTTACTAGACTTGTCTATGACATGTTAGTATTTTGTCCCTTTAAATGTACGTCCATTTTTTATGTTCTGTGGGTGGCACCACTAACGTCACCACTACCGAGACTTCCACCTGACTATATATGGCATTGGAGAAAAGGATATTAGTAGTGGTTCAGCGAGTTTAAGAGTCTTTATGTAAGCACTGTTTGTTTCATTTCTGGTTTATCTGACATGTTTTACTCGGTCTTTGAATTTTTGAGATCAGATTCCATATAGGAACCTGGTTGCTAAGGAATGCCTTTCAAAAAAATATTTTTTTGCTCTATTTGATTAATTTCCCTTTATTTTCTATTTCTATTAATAAAGTCATTCTTTAAAGTTTTCTAATTTTGACCTGTCTATAAAAGCAGAAGTGTTTTTACAGTTCTCTGTCTCCCTTGCGAGATATTTTGACATCTTTTAGGAATTCTTTGTATTTTTGAACTTTTAATGCCACTTTCCTATTTTTGGGGTCTACTTATACAGAAGCTTGCAGGATAGCAGGATTACCTGGATTCGAATGAGTCTTTCTTCCACCAGCTCAATACTAGACCAATGATGTCAACAGTCTGCTCTTCTCTGGCAATTTATACGTCTGCATTGTTTCACCCCGCATTTTTTTTTTTTAAAGCTCCAACATAAAAGAGCACTTTTTTGCTATCAGAAAATAGAAACATCTTTATGACTTTTATTTTATAGGGTCAGTACTGTCACATGTACTGATTAATATTATTATGTTTGTTAGAGACTTAGCAAAATTCTACATTTAAGGGTTCTATTTCTCTTAATTATATACCTAACTTATGAAAGAGTGCATTATTTTTGTATACTATTTATGCATGATTTTTCTTATTTAGTTTAAAATTTCTTTTTCTTTGCCTGTAGCTACTTCATTGACAGGTTGTAAAGCACTTTACTCTCCATCCTTAGTATTAAAACATGAAACAAATGTTTTTGTTGATGTTATTAGAGAAGCCCCATTGGTCTAGGAATTTAAATGAAGACTCGTTATTTCAGCGTAATCTTTTTAGAGCTGCTTTTGAATCTGTTACTTTAATATTACAATTAATAAAAAAGCAATCCAATTGTTTTTGATTTGCCATTTTACTTCTCTTCTCTGCATTTGTGGAGGCACTTTGTCTACAGTGGAGTAGATACACATTCACGTTTAATGGATCTGTTTTCAGACACTTCCACCCAAAGAAAATGTCAAGCTGTGTCTACAGAATTACTCTTTTCAGAAAATGGATGACCCTGGGACAGTTAGAATTTAGACTTAAAACAGCCTTGATGGAATGTATGTACATTTTTAAATAGATTACACATTATTTCTGTTTTTCAGCATTATGTATTATGTTTAAATTGCATTCTTCATATTATATATGCAACTAATATATGATACACTGAGCTCATAAATGAAAGCATACTCAGAAAGAAAAAAAACTAAAAGGAAAAACAAATTACACTTAGTGAATGCTTTTAGACTTGAACAACATAAGTCCAATTGTTAGGAGTGACTACTGAAAGTAGCAGCCCAACTGCTTATTTTAATAATTTTCATAGCAACGTGAAGATGAAGGCTAAAGCTGCCAAAAAGTGAAATGTGTTTTATGATTGTTAACTGAACTTAAAATGTATTCCTAAATTCAACAGGTTGTTTTATTCAATTTTTGGTAGCTGCATGTTATTTAAATCAGAAACACCAGATTTCACTCTATAAATAAACGGTTGAATCCATGTATGGGGATGTATTGTTATCTTATTGCTAAAATAAACAAGAGGAAAACCCTTGTAATTGGAGTCTCTGGATATCATCAATACTTGCTCCACTGGGACATCAATCGATCTCAACTCCAACAAAAAACCTAATCATGCTTCAGGAAGAGGAAAATAACTAAGTGACACTGATCACATGGTGGCATTCTTATTTGATAGTTAGGGGTCACAGACACCATCATTAGAACATTAGAACATTCTAGACGAGAACAGGCCATTCAGCCCAACAAAGCTCGCCAGTCCTATCCACTTGTTTCCTCCAAGAAAACATCAAGTCGAGTTTTGAAAGTCCCTAATGTCTTACTGTCTACCACACTACTTGGTAGCTTATTCCAAGTGTCTATCGTTCTTTGTGTAAAGAAAAACTTCCTAATGTTTGTGCGCAATTTACCCTTAACAAGTTTCCAACTGTGTCCCCATGTTCTTAATGAACTCATTTTAAAATACAAGTCTCGATCCACTGTACTAATTCCCTTCATAATTTTAAACACTTCAATCATGTCACCTCTTAATCTTCTTTTGCTTAAACTGTAAAGGCTCAGCTCTTTTAATCTTTCCTCATAATTCAACCCCTGTAGCCCTGGAATCAGCATAGTCGCTCTTCTCTGGACCTTTTCTAGTGCTGCTATGTCATTTTTGTAGCCTGGAGACCAAAACTGCACACAGTACTCAAGATGAGGCCTCACCAGTGCATTATAAAGGTTGAGCATAACCTCCTTGGACTTGTACTCCACACATCGTGTTATATAACCTAACATTCTATTAGCCTTCTTAATGGCTTCTGAACACTGTTGGGAAGTTGACAGCTTAGAGTCCACTATGACTCCTAAATCCTTCTCATAAGGTGTACTCTCAATTTTCCGACCGCCTATTGTGTATTCAAACCCAATATTTTTACTTCCTATGTGTAATACTTTATATTTACTGACATTAAATTTCATCTGCCACAAATCTGCCCAAGCCTGTGTGCTATCCAAGTCCTTCTGTAATGATATAACGGATTCCAAATTATCTGCTAATCCACCTATCTTGGTATCATCTGCAAACTTAACCAGCTTGTTACTTATATTTCTATCTAAATCATTTATATATATTAAAAATAGCAACGGCCCTAGCACTGACCCCTGTGGAACACCACTCTTAACATCGGCCAGTTCTGATGAGGTTCCTCGCACCATCACCCTCTGCTTCCTGTGTCTCAGCCAATTCTGCACCCATCTAAAAACATCAACCTGAACTCCCACTTCTTCTAACTTGATGCCCAACCTCTCATGTGGCACCTTATCAAATGCTTTCTGAAAGTCCAGATAAATAATATCATATGCTCCACTTTGATCGTATGCTTTTGTTGCAACCTCATAGAATTCCAACATGTTAGTAAAGCACGACCTCCCTCTTATGAACCCATGCTGACTGGTCAGAATAACTCCTGTCCTTGCCATGTGTTGCTTAATCTTATCCTTAATAATTCCTTCCATTAATTTTCCTGTGATGCATGTTAAGCTTACTGGCCTATAGTTGCTTGGATCTGCCCTGTCACCCTTTTTATATAATGGAATGATATTTGCCATTTTCCAGTCCTTCGGAATCTCTCCAGTGCTCAGTGACTTCCTAAAAATATGTGTCAAGGGTTTATATCTGTACTCACTAGCCTCCTTAAGAACACGAGGATAAATATTATCTGGGCCTGGTGACTTGTTTGATTTCATCTTATTTAATCTGAGCAGCACTTCTCCCTCTACAATTTCCAAATCCCTCAGTACCTCCTTAGTAGTTGCGTTTACCTCTGGGAGGTTATCCACTTGCTCACTTGTAAACACCTCAGAAAAATGTAAGTTTAGGGCATCTGCTATTTCATTGTCTGTATCTTTTAATTCCCCTTTACTATTCCTGATGAACTTGACCTCCTCCTTGACTGTTCTTTTACTACTAAAATACTGAAAGAATCTCTTGGGGTCTTCTTTCGCCTTATCTGCTATATTCCTCTCCAACTGTCTTTTAGCCTCCCTGATATCCTTCTTAATGGTTGCCCTCATATTCTCATACGCTCTACGATTCACTTTGCAGTCATTAGTCTTATATGCCTTATACAGCAGTTTTTTCCTTTGCAACTTCTTTTTTAAATCTTTATTAATCCATTGCCGAGTTTTTTTTAGTTTCCTATTAATTCCAAATTTAGGTATGTATCTGTCCTGCATTACATGTAAAACATTTTTAAACCTGTTCCACTGCTCCTCGACTGTCTCCACACTTAAAAGCTTATCCCAGTCTATCCCACTTAGACTTTGTCGCATCTTCTCAAAATTAGCCCTACCAAAGTTCAACTTAACAATTTTAGTCTTTGCATCCGTACTATTACAAAATACTGAGAATTGTATTACATTATGGTCACTTGACCCTAGTGGTTCAATCACCTCTACACCCTCAATTCTATCCTGATTATTACAGAATACTAAATCCAGACAGGCTTCATCCCGTGTTGGTACTTTAACATGCTGTGTTAAAAAACAGTCGCTGATTACTTCTAAAAACTCCTGCTCTTGTGCTCCTCCATCTGCAAGGTTATACCAGTTAATATTTGGATAATTAAAGTCCTCCATGACTATAATATCCCCCTGTAAACTTGCCTTTTTGATATTACGAAAAAGATGTGTGTTGAAATTACTGTCTGAATTGGGTGGTCTATAACACACTCCTAAAATAAGACCTCTTTCCCTAATATTCTCCAAGCGAAGCCACATGTCCTCACTAAGATGGGGCTCATCATCTAACTGAAGATGACTTACATTTAAACCCTGTTTGGCATAAACAGCAACCCCACCTCCTTTTCTGTTCTGTCTATCCTTCCTAAAAAATGTGTATCCCTCTATGTTACACTCAACCCCATCTTTGTTATTTAGCCAGGTTTTCGTTATTGCTATAATATAATTATGCTCTGCTACATACAACTCCAACTCACTTACCTTATTTTTGATACTTCTTGCATTAAGGCAAGCTATTTTTAATGTGTTAATCCTTCTACATTTACGTGTTTGCTTAGAATTTACATTACTATGCATTTTTATTTCTACACCATTGTTTGTTTTTCCATGTATAGATCTAAATCTGGCCTGTCTTAAACTCCCTGCCCCCCCCATTCCCTAGTTTAAACAATCCTCGACTAGCCTACATATACGCCTCCCCAATACATTGGTGCCCCTCCGGTTCAGATGTTATTAATTATGTTGTAGAACATTGCACCATTGTGTACTGCTTCTCTGTGTGTTCACAATCCATGCCTATATCGGCTATCCAAGCCATAAAGAAAATTATTTTCTACATGCCAAAACTGTGAATATTTATTTTTCTAATTAATCACTTGCAATCCAATAGAATTAAAAGGCTGACAAATTTATATTGTTTCAACAAAGAATACTATAAATACTAGAGATGGGCCGAGTTGCTGGAGAACCTACAAATTAAAAGTATGGAATTATTAACAGCAAGTTGAAGACATAAAAAAACTCCAAAGTACCAAATTTACTGTAAAATCTAAAAGATTACAATACCAGAACCAAGCTGTACCAAGACATGTACCTTGTTGCATTGGCTTGCTAAAATACTGGTCAAATTCTTCATCAGCGAGTTGAGTCTCAAAAACATGGACAATGGTGGAGTCCTCAATGGAGAAATCTGTATGAACAAAAAAGAATTTTACTTTAATTCTTTTAAACTTTCCTAAAATTAACAGCATTCCAACACAACTATTGCTACACGTCATCACCTTTAACGGTAAAACGTGAATTGAATAACATAACATGATCTTCAATAGAATGTACTTCTTAGAACATTAGAACAATCTAAAGGAGAACAGGTCATTAAGTCCAACAAAGCTCACCAGTCCTATCCACTTCATGCTTCTAAAAAAACAAGTTTTGAAAGTCCCTCAAGTCCTACTGTCTACCATACTACCCTTAACAAGTTTTCAACTGTGTACCCATGTTTTTGATAAACTCATTTTAAAATAATTAGTTCATTGGATCAAGACTGTTCCCTTCATAATTTTAAATACTTTAATCTCCTCTTAATGTTTTACTTAAACTGGAAAGGCTCAGCTTTTTTCAACTTTCGTCATAATTACTTCCTTACAGTCCTGGAATCAGCCTACTCGCTCTTCCCTGGACTTTTTAGCACTACTATATCCTTATTGTAACCTGGAGACCAAAACTGTATGCAGTACTCCAGATGAGGCTTCTACACTGCGTTTTCGCAGTTGATAGTGTCGAATCCGCAATGACTCAAAAGGCATACTTTCAATTTTCAGACCTCCCATTGTGTACTCATCCATCCATCATCCAACCCGCTATATCCTAATTACAGGGTCACGGGGGTCTGCTAGAGCCAATCCCAGCCAACACAGGACGCAAGGCAAGAAACAAACCCCGGGCAGGGCTCCAGCCCACCGCAGGGCACACACACACACACACACACCCACACACCAAGCACACACTAGGGACAATTTAGAATCACCAATGCACCTAACCTGCATGTCTTTGGACAGTGGGAGGAAACCGGAGTACCCGGAGGAAACCCAAGCAGACACAGGGAGAACATGCAAACTCCACGCAGGGAGGACCTGGGAAGTGAACCCGGGTCCCTAACTGCGAAGCAGCAGCGCTACCACTGCACCACCGTGCTGCCCATTGTGTATTCAAGCCTAACATTTTTACTTCCTATGTGTAATACTTTACATTGACTGACATTAAATTTCATCTGCCACAAATCCGACCAAGACTGTATATGCTGCCCAAGTCCCTCTGCAATGATTTAACGGATTCTAGATGATCTATTAATCCACCTAGCTTGGTATCACCTGCAAACTTAACCAGCTTGTTATCAATATTCTTATCCAAATCATTTATATATATTAAAAATACCACTGGCCCTAGTACTGACCCCTGCTGGACACCACTCTTAAAACAGCCAATTCTGAGAGAGTTCCTTGCACCATAACCCTCTACAGTACTTCCTATGTCTCAGCCAATTTTGCACCAGTCTACAAAGAACACACTGAACTCCCATGCTGACTGTTCAGTAAAACTCAGCATCAAGGGTTTATATATGTACTTGCTAACCTCCTTAAGAACTTGATTATAAATATTACCTGGTCCTGGTGATTGTTTGATTTCATCCTATTTAATCTGAACAGTATACTTCTACAATTTCCAAATCACTCAGTATCTCCTTAGTAGTCCCTTTTACCACTGGGAGATCATCTACTTCCACACATGTGAAGACCTCAGATAAATATAAGTTCAGAGCATGTGCTATTTCATGTATTCATTTTTTTCAACTCCCCTTTAGTATTCCTGATGCACTTCACATCCTCCTTGACTGTTGTTTTACTACTATAATACTGAAATCTCTCATTGGGTCATCTTATGCGCCTTATCTGCTATATTCCTCTCTAACTGCCTTCAGACTCTCCAACATCCTTCTTAGCGATTGCCCTCATGTTCTCATATGTCCTGCGATTCACATTGGAGTTGTTAAACCTTATACAGCTGTTTTTACCTTTGCTGCGTCTTCAACTCTTTATTAGCCCACTTCAGAGTTTTTTTATTTCTTATAATTCTAATTTTTGTGATGTACCCGTCCTGCATTATATGTAAAACATTCTTAAACCCATTCCACTCCTTTATGACTATCTCCACATTTAAAAGCTTATCCAAGTCTATCCTCCTTAGACTTTGCAGCATCTTCTCAAAATTTAACCTACCAAAGTTAAACAGTTTTAATCTTTGCATCTGAGAATTGTATTATATTATGGTCACTTGAACTAGTGGTTCAATCATCTCTATACCCTCAATTCTATCCAAATTATTACAAAATAGTAAATCTGGACAGACCTCTACCCGCATTGGTGCTTTAACATACTATGCTAAAAAATGGTCAGTGATTACTTATAAAAACGTCTGCTGTGATATTTGCAACATTATCCCAGTTAATATTTGGGGAAAGTCCCCCATGACTATAATATCCTCCTGTACACTTGCCTTTTTAATATTAATAAAAAGATGTGCATTGAAATTACTGTCTATAACACACTCTTAAAATAAGATATCTTTCCCTAATGCTTTCCAGATGAAGCTAGATGTCCTCTCTATGATGGGGCTCATGATCCAGCTGAAGAGGACTTGCATTTAAATTTTCTTTGACATAAAGAGCAACCCCACCTCCTTTTCTTTTCCTAAAAATGTGTATCCTCCTATGTTATGCTCATCCTCATCTTTTTAATTTAGCCAGGTTTCTTTGATTTATATCGGTCCATCCATTCTATCCATCCATTGTCTACCGCTTATCCGAGGTCAGGTCGGGGGGGCAGAAGCCTAAGCAGGGCCTCCCTCTCCCAGGCCACCTCCTCCAGCTCCTCTGGGGGGACCCCCGAGGCGTTCCAAGGCCAGCCGGGAGATATAATCCCCCCAGAGTGTCCTGGGTCTGCCCCGTGGCCTTCTCCCAGTGGGACATGCCCGGAACACCCCCTCAGGGAGGCGTCCAGGGGGCATCCTGACCAGATGCCCGAACCACCTAAACTGACTCCTCTCAGTGCGGAGAAGCAGCATCTCTACTCTGAGTCTCTCCCGGATAACTGAACTCCTCACCCTATCTCTAAGGGAAAGTCCAGCCACCCTGAGGAGAAAACTCATTTTGGCCACTTGATCTTGCTCTTTCAGTCACTACCCAAAGCTCGTGGCCATAGGTGAGGGTAGGAACGCAGATCGACTGGTAAATCGACAGCCTCACCTTTTGGGTCAGCTCTCTCTTCGCCACAATGGACCATTGCAGAGCCCGCATTACTGCGGATGCCACACCAATCTGTCTGTCAACCTCCCACTCCATTCTTCCCTCACTTGTGAACAAGACCCCGAGATACTTGAACTCCTCCACTTGAGGCAGTAATGCGTTTTCAACCCGAGAGAGCATTCCACCCTTTTCCGGCAGAGAACCAAGGCCTTGAATTTATAGGTGCTGACTCTCATCCCTGCCACTTCACACTCAGCTGCGAACCGCTCCAGTGAGAGCTGGAGGTCACTGTCCGATGAAGCCAACAGAACCACTCATCAGCAAATAGCAGCGATGAGATTCTGAGGTCACTGAAACAGACCCCCTCTGCTCCTTGATTGCGCCTAGAAATTCTGTCCATAAAACTTATGAACAGAATCTGTGACAAAGGGAAGCCCAGGCGGAGTCCAACCTCAACAGGAAACGAGTTCGATTTATTACTGGCAATGCGGACCAAGCTCCTGCTCCTCCTGTACAGGGACTGAATGGCTTGTAACAATGAGCCTTGTGCCCCGTACTTTTGGAGCACAGCCCACAGGATGCTTCGAGGGACACAGTCGAATGCCTTCTCCAAATCCACAAAACACATGTGGACTGATTGGGCAAACTCCCATGCCCCCTCCAGGATCCTGGCCAGGGTGTAGAGCTGGTCCAGTGTTCCACGGACAGGATGGAATCTGCATTGTTCCTCTTGAATCCGAGATTCGACCATCGACCAAACTCTCTTCTCTAGCACCCCTGAATAGACCTTACCGGGGAGGCTGAGGAGTGTGATCCCCCTATAGTTGAACCACATCCTCTGGTCACCCCAGTTTGCCAATCCAGAGGCACTGCCTCCGATGTCCATGCGATGTTGCAGAGACGTGTCAACCAGGACAGCCCCACAACATCCAGAGCCTTGAGGAACCCAGGGTGAACCTCGTTCACCCCAGGGGCCCTGCCACCTCAGAGCTTTTTAACTACCTCAGTGACCTCGGCCCCTGATATGGAAAGGCACCTCCAGAGTCCTCCAGCTCTGCTTCCTCTAAAGAAGACATGCTGGTGGGATTGAGAAGATCTTCGAAGTATTCCTTCCACCGGTCAATAACGTCTGCAGTTGAAGTCAGCCGGGCCTCATCTCCACTGTACACAGTGTTTTTGGAGCACTGCTTTCCCCTCCTGGGGTGATTGACGGTTTGCCAGAACCTTCTCAGTGCCGACTGAAAGTCGTTTTCCATGGCTTCCCCAAACACCTCCCCTGCCAGAGTTTTTGTCTCTGCAACAGCTGATGCCACCACATGCTTGACCCACCGGTACACCTCAGCTGCCTCTCGAGTCCCACTGGTCAACCAGACACGATAGGACTCTTTCTTCAACTTGACGACCTATCGAACCTTAGGTGTCCACCACAGGGTTCGTGGATTGCTGGCACGAGATGCACCGACAACCTTGCGGCCACAGCTCCATTCTGCTGCTTCAACAATGGAGGCTCGAAACATGGCCCATTCAGACTCAATGTCCTTCACCTACCTCGGAATGACATTGAAGTTCTGCCGGAGGTGGCAGTTAAAGATCTTTCTGACTGGTTCCTCTGCAGATGTTCCCAACAGACCCTCTTTATATGCTTGGGTCTGCCTGGTCTGTCCGGCAGCCTCTCCCGCCATCTGATCCAACTTACCACAAGGTGGTGATCATTTGACAGCTCAGTCCCTCTCTTCATCCGAGTGTCCAAGACATAAGGTCACAGATCCGATGACACGATTACAAAGTCGATCATCGAGCTGCAACCTTGGGCATCCTGGCGCCAAGTGCACTTATGGACACCCTTATGGTCGAACATGGTGCTCGTTATGGACAATCCATGGCCAGCACAGAAGTCCAACAACTGAACGTCACTCAAGTTTAGATCGGAGAGGCCGTTCCTCCCAATCACACCTCTCCAGGATTCACTGTTGTTGCCGATGTGAGCGTATAAGTCTCCCAGCAGGACGATAGAGTCCCCAGGTGCCACGCCTTGCAGCGCTTCTTCCAGGGACTCCAAGAAAGCTGGGTACTCTGAACTGCCGTTCAGTGCATAAGCACAAACAGTCAGAGTCCTTCCCCCAACTCGAAGGCGCAGGGAAGCAACCCTCTCATCCAACGGGGAGAACCCCAACGTGCAGGCCTTGAGCCGGGGGCCCATAAGCAAGCCCACCCCTGCCCGACACCTTTCACCCACAGCAACTCCAGAGTGGAACAAAGTCCAGACTCTCTCAAGAGAAATGGTTCCAGAGCCCAGACCGTGCGTAGAGGTGAGCCCGACTATATCTAGCCGGTACCTCTCAACCTCTCACACCAGTTCAGGCTCCTTTCCAGCCAGAGAGGTAACATTCCATGTACCAAGAGCCAGTTTCAGCAACCGAGGGTTGGAACGCCAGGAGTTCCTGCCTTCAGCCACCACCCATATCACATTGCACCTGACCCCTATGGCCTCCCTTGCAGGTGGTGGGCCCACAAAAGAGCGGAACCACGTTGCTCCTTCGGGCTGAGCCCAGCTGGGCCCCGTGGTCAAAGGTCCAGCCAACCCCGGACCTGGCTCTAGGGTGCGGCTCTGGGTACCCTTTCCCGGGCAAGGGAAATGCTGATCCTTGATTTAAATCCATGTGGAGTCTTTCTATAATATTATAAATATGCTCCACTACATACATCTGCAACTCACTTGTTTTATATTTGATATTTCTAGCATTAAGGCAAGTTATTTTTAATGTATTACTCATTTTACATTTTAGATTATTAAATCATTAAACATTTTTTAGTATGCAAGTGTTATTTATTATTATTTTTTCCCTTTCTTATTGCCTCACTTAAAAATGTGCAGATATAATAAAATGTTGTGGTGTCCAGCTATCAAGAGGTTGCCAGAAAAAAGAAGAAGAAACAATAATGGAAAGTAAGAGAAACAGAAAATGAAACACTGCATTAAGCATAATCATCACTGTTCTATCTTCCTCAGAGAGAAAGAAAAAAAAAGAAGAAAAAAATTGCGTGAGGTGTCCATTTACTTCAGAAAACTTGTGGCAATTGGGCTTCATAGGCAGCAAACAGTCATACTAAATTTTTATTAAATCTACCATTTCACTTTATTTTCAATGGCATTCTGTATTGGTACTGTAATCCATCTTGATCTTCAGCACAGAGATACAACAAAGGCCTCATATACAGGAGATTAAACTAGTGTACATTAACACCACAAGTAAGATTCAAGTTGTATATATTTTTGTTGGGTTCAGTACCACGTATAAAAGTGCTCTAAATCCAATCTGAAAAGAATCGATCCCCCATGTTTTTAGCTGTTCACACTTCTCTGAAAGACTAGACATAAGTCACACAGTGAAGAAGATTAAAAAAATAAATAAATCAGTATTAAATTGTTGGGTGAATGTAACCCAAGTGACTAACCAACAGAATTCATTTTATTTGTTCTCATATTTTTTGCATTTTGACCTTTGCATTATTATGACATCACCCATGTCCTGTGTAATTGCAGCTGCTGCAAGGAAAGCAACTGGTTCTGCCATGTACTGCTGTGTATTCATCAGTGTGTAATGTCAGCATTTCCACTTCTAGTTTGTGCCTGAACTTTACATAAATAAAGGGACATATACTTTATTTGCTACAGCATTACTCATGTACTCAATGTCAGGATCATCCATAGATTAAATTCATATTTATTCTTTTTGGATCATTTTGAACTTTTTTTGTATATTTGAAATGTGATTTTACTGACCTGAGTTTGTTCTTTTTGTCACCTTGTTGATCACATAATTCTGTATATCATATCCAGTTTTGCATGCAATGGCACCTTCCCACCGCAGCATTATGGCTGCACAAGCGTCACTTGATAGCATGTAGAACTGATTCTTATTTAACAATAAAATGTTTCAGTAAACAACCTTCTGAACTTTACTTGAAATAAGTAATGTAAGACACAGTGGTTTAGGTAAAATGTTCACGTTAACAATTGAGTACGAGTTTTGGCCTATTAAAAAAGCTCCAACAATTAACGAACATCAACTTTGCTTAATATTACAGTCTAGTTAGAGTATCTTCTACTAAATTTTGTAGCATATGTTATGTGCTCTGTCTCCTTTATGTAAAGAGTCAGGTTCTTCAGATCAACACTGAGTGTTGTTTGTGAAACCTTTATTTAGTAAGTACTTCTTGAACTTTCTAGGTCTTATCAACATTTGAATTGGCCTTGTTTGTTTGTTCTGGGTTGCATCCATTTTGCTATTTTAGGTATTTTGAAATTATATATTTTTCTTTTAAAAAAATCTTTTACAGAACCACAGTCTTAATTCACTTTTGGTACCAAAGATTTTTAAAGATTGTTTCGATTCTAGACTTTTCCCTTTTTGTAAATGTGTGGTTCAAAGCCTACAGTTTGGGGAGGACTAGGGCATGGGGGAACAGAATAATTTTGAACATTAGGCCCCAGATTAGCCTTTGGCTAGAGTCACAAGGCAAGGCCTAATTAAGGTATATTGTGCCAGGAAACACAACAGAAGTGGTCTTAAATATGCCAATAACAATAATAATGCCAGGATAAAAAGACAATTAATATTAATAGGTTTGTTGGCAGGAGCAGGGTTCAAAGATGATCCACACTGGTGGGAAATCAACTTTTGCAGAAAATGTTCAGGGTAGGGTACAGTATCCCAGTTATTGGGGAATTATGACATTAAACAAAGCAAGAATAAAGCCAATTAAGGAATCGTGAATGGACAAGGCTTAAGTGGTTAGGATAAAGAACAGGTAAAAGGTTAGCTTGTCTGTAATATCTTCATACCTGTAAGTAGAGGGTCTAGTGGATGCTTTGGAATAAAAAGAGTAAAATATGACTTACTGCTGGCAGGTGTCAAAGCTAAAAACTTTCTGGTATTTTCACTCTCTTCATGGGTTTCTGGATTATCCTCAGATTTTGAACTCTGTAACAAAACCCAGGTGTATAAAATTCAAAAATAAGCATAGAGAGATAGGACTCATATATGAGCAGACAAACAGACAATGTGAAAGATGCAAAGAAACAAATAGACAGAGATCCACCTTTCCTACCTCTTAGTTGTAATTTGCATAGTAATTCAACCAAAAAAATAAATAAATAAAACTGCTCCTGTCCACAAGCCAGTCTCTTTTTACCTCCACTGCTTGATGCATGTTAATGCATATGTGGGTCTTGCAATTCAGCCGATGCGACACGCAGCACAACTGAATACAAAACACATGAAGGACAGATCCAGTATTCAAAGTCTGCTGTGGACTGGGCCCTCTAGGTGACAATCCCACTATTAGAAGTAACCTCAGATTGCCCAACTATTAAAATGGAACAGACTCGATAAAGGGAAACACGGTCCATCATGGAATGGAAGCTGAAATCCACCTTTGTTAATGGAGGAAAAACATCCATTGGAGGAGGATGAGAAAAAGAGGGAAAAAATTAAACAAGGGGCAAGCCAGCTATAGTGGAATGTGATTTTATGTAGTAGTACTACTAATAACATTTGTGTAATTATCTTTCTTTTCAACTTTAAGATTTCAAAAGTACTAAGATAAGCCTGCATTAAGTAGGTCATACAGATTTAACATTTCTCAACAAACATATTTTTAAACTTTTTAACTTATGCACTGACTCGGTGAGAACTTGGATATGTTCTGTTTAAAGTTACCATATTTCAACTTCAGAACCAGAGTTTGGACCCAAACAGCTCACAATAATTAAATGAAAGGAAACAAGTGAACCATTTAAGGAACTGAAATTCTTCAGACCAGCTTTATAATTTCAGACAATAAGATGATCAGAAGAAAGAACAGTCACTACGAGATTTCCCAGCCATTCGTCACCTGAGCTACAGCAGCACAATTAAAAGAGCGGAGAACTGCCTGAACGCTGTTGCACATTGAATGCTTTATTCAGTGTCATCTATGACAGGTTGTAAACATTCAGGTTGTAAAGTGTAATTGTCACACATGTTTCCGCTTTTGCCATATTAAGTAATATTAATGATTAAAATGTCTGAATAAAATTTCAAAACTTGCTCCATTGCTTGCCTTGCTATTCTATTCTGTCAATCTGGGGATAGATTATAAAAAAAAAAGGAAATATCTTCCATAGAGGAAGAAGTGTCACAGTAGCAGTTAATCCTGGGTGAAATGAGCCTGTAATTCCGGGAGCAAGTGCATTGCAAATGTAGGCTGGGTTTCTTTCCAATGCGTGAAAGCAGAAATAAAACGTAACGGCTGAGAAGACAACATACAGGAAATAGTCTATACATTGAGATGAGGGATTTATATTTAAGGAGAAGTCACCCCAAAACCTTCCCATGATAAACCGGCAATAAAGTGCAGTTAAAGCATTTATTAAGTTTCTACATCTGGGTGGGCTAGAAACTAGTATAGTTCTCCGAATACCCATCAGCACATTCTGTTTGCTTGCAAGTCTACCTGTGCTTTACTTGCAAACCTAGGGAGAAAAACCAGAAGTGTTGCAGTATACTTATGAATTACTTTTGGGTTATGAGCCACAAAACAGATACTTTATTCTCATCATTTTCCTTCAGTGTTTGTTTTACCCTATTGAGGGTGCCCAATAAGTACTCCCATCATGCAGCCTGAACATTATTGTGAGCAGCAGAAAAGAGGAGACAATGAAGTCAAAGCCAGGCTGGAATCATACCCAGAGAGTCAAAAGAGGATTAAAATGAAAATAACTGAAGTGCAAAAATAAATAAATAAATAAATAAAGTCAAGAACAAACAAATGTCAAAACCAAAGGAACCTGACAATAGGCCTACTTGAAAAGAAATTAACTATTGCTTACAAAGAATTTGATTTATCCAAAAGCAAAATCCCCCAAGAGATGCCACAACCACTGGTCACTTACATATTTATAACAAGTGACAAAAAGTATAGTGTTATACAAAAATGAGGTAAAAGAAAATAATGAAACATGAATATAAAAAAATAAATAAATCAATTGACGAACAGTGAGTAAATACAAATGGATTCCATAAAAACTGTAGAAATCTTCATGAAATGAATGACCACAAACCAACATGGAATTATAAAAAAAAAGAACAAGATTCATAATATTTGCATATATAAATCGATGCCTGGAATTCCAAAACATTTTACCTGCAGCTCATCCCAGAGTTTCACTCTCAGCTCATTCCCCTGCTGTTTTACTTCTTTTTCTTTTAGGACTGCGGAAGCAAGGATTTTATCAAGCCTTTTCATCTTCTCGATTGCTTTGAAAAGTTCTGGGTCTTCAGTCCGGTCACTTGCATTTCCTTTTGCAGCATCCAAAGCATCTGCTTTTAAGGGGAAAGAGGCAGAACAAAAAGAAAAAGATTATTTAAGAGTAATGACACACTTTCCACATTATGCAAGTTCACAGCTTCATTAACTCTTCAACTCTGACAGCAATTGCTGCTCTGACAGGGTAAAACAGCTCACTACATGGTAAGCCAATCATATAATCTCAGCATGCAAACTCATATCTATAGTACAAAGTATTCAAATTCAGATTATCATTTGGCTGATAAGAAAAGTGGCAAAAGTGACTGAAGGATAAACTCAAGATGGAGAAAATACCCATTAAAAGGTGAGAAAGAGTGAGAGAGAGAGAGACAGGAACAGAAAACTTGTTTCTGTCAGATAAGCACTGTTCCACAAGATGCTGCTAAAAAAACCTGAGCTACCAGGAGGCAGTAAGCCCTCCATATAGATATGGACAAATTTGCTTTTACCCAAAAGCTCACTGAAAAAGTGCTGTATATCTCCTGAAATCTGATGAAATGAAATGCAATTGTCTCCTGTATACCTGTATGCTTTGAAATATCATTGTGTCAACCAAAGCACTTGTGAAAAGAGATCAAGTATTGCTTATTCTACAAAGATATTCTAAAACGGCCCAGACACATTTGTTGGTACCCTTAGAAAAGATGTAAAATATTTGATTACAGGGAGTTTTCAAACTGTTTTCTTTCTTTAGTGTCACAAAGTCTACAATCATGTAATGAGTCATTCAGTCGATTTTACATGGAGAAAAGTGGTCACCCTGCCGTTTGGAGTCATAGTGTGTCCCACACTGAACATGGAGCAGAGAAAGCAAAGGAGTGCTACCAACAAAATTAGTCCATGTCTGTAAAGGTTGTACAGAGCTCAGGCCTTTGATTCAATAAGGAACTACTATGTAGCATTGAGCTCCTCAAAATAATCCTAGGGTGAAATTATCACCCTTCACCAGAATACTGAGATCAAAAAAAAAAGAGAAATTAGGGAATGAGAACAGTACATACTATGATTTTTCATGTGGGAAATGGGTAACAGTAGCACAAAAGAATTTATTTTGCTACTTTGCATTGTCTTAATAATGCTCTGCAACAAGGCAATTTGTTTTTGGAAGATTCAGCTTCAGATCAATTCATTCACATCACCCATTATGCTCCATCTTCACCCCAGCAAGTTATAACTGGCACAAACACATAGCTGGGTATTTCTTTACATTAATATGTTTATTGTGATGTAAATTTTTGGGTCTTGACATTATGTAGTAATTGCTTTTTGTTTTTAACTCTTTTGCGCTCCAACTTATGTTTCTTCTGGTGCACATGAATTTCCCTTTACAGCTAAATAAAGTGTGCATCAATCTATGACATGACCACAATGGGCATTTCCCATAGTAATGCAAAACACACCCAGCTGGTAACAGTAATGGAACCACATCTTAAGAAAGCTACTCCATGGCTTTACTACAAGAAATTTAAATCTTGTTCACACCATGGCTGAAATCCCATTAGCAGCACTATTATAAAATGTATTATTACTGTATATACTCGCATATAAGTCGGGTCTTGAAACCTGAAAAATCAATCATAAAAATCAGACACTGACTTATAAGCTCGTTCAAAAATATGACACTTATTTTTTTTCGCCCCATCTTCTTGCTTCCTCCAATCACGCTCCAGTTTCTCAGACACATAGAATTTTGTTGCAGCAGCACAGTTACCAATTTCTTTTGCCACTTCAATGATGTTTAATTTAAAACCAGCTTCATATTTTATTCTGATTGAATGTTCCATCATAGACAAGGGATATTCTCACAACCTAAAGGTGTATGAGGTTGTGAGATACAAAAAACACAAAACAGTGCAAACGTCGCTTCGGAATAGTTTAGGTATTACCGTGTGGTAATTTAGGCACAATACATAGAAAGAAAAAAAAAGGCAGTGTGCTCTGTGGTTACTCTGTCAGGTGGACATTAGCATATCATAATCTCTTGGATCAATAGTGCGAGTTTTCCGCATTCAATTTATACAACCGACATTCTAAAATATGGGAAATACGGTAAAATCAAGCCCAGAATTATCCGTGAAAGAACTTAAATGTGAGTATATACGGTATTATTATTATATCAATATGAGTACCACTTACCATTTGCATGGAACCCTCCTGCTGCTTTTCTGATATTTCTTTACATATTTCAATTATGTACGGACATGGCTTTCAGCCCGATTTTGGGAGGTGAGACAGTCATTTACCAGAATGTGATTCTCTGAATATGAGTATTTCACCTACCTGTTGTTGGCTGCAGAATTTGCACTTGTGCCAAATCATGCTTATGAGGCATAAAAGTTCCTCCAGTTTTGCACGTTTGCCCACTTTTCTCGGAGTCTGATGATTCAGGAGAAGTGCAGACATCCTCCAGTTCAACAGAGCCATTCTGCAAGAAAGAGCTTGTCAAATGTACTTACTGCAGGAGTTTGCAAACTTTAAAAACAAAGGGTCATTAATAGACGTCGTCAACAATACAAGGATGGACCAAGATGTCGTCCCCATTTTCCAATAACTTATTAAAGTACAATATAGATGATTCAGGCAGATGTGGAATCCCTGAAAGTGAGTATGATATGGTACCTGCGACATTATGTTTTATTGTTTATCTATGCAGGGCTTTGCATGCAATTGTAATGCATCTGTGTAGCCTTGGATGATACAATCAAAATTTGGTGTGAAATCAAAACATACTTAAAATTGTTATATGAACTGACACCAGTCAAGAAGGTGCATTGGCTCAAGTCTGCAGTTTCACTGCCTCCTGTTACACAGTACATGGGAAGCCTAGGTAAAGGAACTCTGTTTCATACAAACTGCACTTCCTTTCGGTTAAAGTCAACATTGAATGTTGGCACTCCTTACCCTATCAACTGCAGCTCATCCCCCTCTCCCTTTATTTTACTTCCTTCAATTTCTAGTTCAGAAAGAAGAAAAAAAAATCATGTCCTTCAGCTACATAAATCTCTCTCTCTCTCTAATGTCTATCTGTCCAATTTTCAGCAAAGAACCACTTAATGGATTTAGATTGGGTTTTTTTCTATAATTTATTTGAACATTTCAGTTAATTTTGCGACTTCTCTCATTGCACTAATTATCACAGTTTGCTTGCTCGCAGTGATTTATTTGTGATAATCCGAGACAGAGGCTGTGGGCCGGGGGTGGGTTTTGGGAAAGCATGACATTAGGAGTCGGGAGCCGGGCAGGGGCCTCTTCACTCACGTACCAGCCACCGTTCAAGCTGGTGTACCTCTTGCTACGTGTTGAAATGTACCTTGGCTCTGCTTAGCTAGTGATACCTGTTTGTTTAGTGATTTCTAAAGTTTTTCCTGTTTCACTATTACACAGGCAGAGCCATGGGGGACAGCTAGTAAAATATAAAGTTAAAACAGCAGTACCAGATTTTAGTTCAAACACCTGCCCTTGGAGATACATAGCAATGCACATCTCCCAAGATGCATCTGTGGTGCGACAGGCTGCCAGTCTTGCCACCTTCTGACAGCCTAAGAGGACGCAAGAAAAAGGCAATACAAGAATTGGTCCTAGCTCAACCAAGACTGAAAGAGAACAACTTGTAATAGGGTGACTTCTCCTAGTGGCAGTGGGGGGAAAACATCCAACAAGGGGCAATATTACCTGTAGGGGTGTGGGATGCCCATGAAGGTCGCAATGGTATAAATGATTTGACAAGTCTATAGCAGCCATGTTTCAGTTTATATGTTGTTGCAGGCTACTAAGACTGCCTTCAGGCTACAGTTAAAAAGTAATTCAACTAGTCCGACTATTCAATTTTAAAAATGATTATCAATGCCTAGCAATAAATTGCAAATTAGTCAGTCAGTCATTCTCCAACCCGCTATATCCTAACACAGGGTCACAGGGGTCTGCTGGAGCCAATCCCAGCCAGCACAAGGCAGGAACAAATCCCTGGGCAGGGCACCAGCCCACCACAGGGCACACACACACACCGACACGCCAAGCACACACTAGGAACAATTTAGAATCGCCAGTGCACCTAACCTGTATGTTTTTGAACTGTAGGAGGAAACCGGAGCACCCAGAGGAAACCCATGCAGACATAGGGAGAACATGCAAACTCCACGTAGGGAGGACCCAGAAAGCGAACCCAGGACTTACTGCGAGGCAGCAAATTGATTGCAAATTAATAAAATATAATTCAGCATACACATACGGCATAATAGACAACCATGAACAGCAGCTAAATGCGTACTGCTGATATGCTAACTTCAAATTGTTTCAGATTGTTTAAAGTGCATCTGCAAATTCATCATTTCACAATAGCAGGTGCTAAAAGATGTCCAAAGTGGAATCATCACAGCTGGATCTGCTTAAGGAAACCTGTGGACATGATACAAGAGTCAGGACTGCCAGGAACAATGGGGTTTATTAGGTTTATAATTTCAGGATGTTAAGGGGGACACTCAATTACTTGTATCAATGTCTGTATGCAGGATTCCTAGGAAAAAAATACACATTTGAGGCATGAGATATCAGAAAACATATACTGTAGCAATTTAGCTGGATTGGCAAGCTTTTTGTTCTTTTCTTTTTTCATTTCCATTAAGCAAGGATGTCAAACTCGGTTCCTGCTGGGCTATAGGTTTTCATTCCGTCCACTTTCTCCATTATTTACCAATTACTAATCATAAAAATATAAAGGGAAGGTTAGTTTTATTACAACTGAATAAAAAAGGCAACACAGCTTTGAAGGCAAAACACAACACGTAAGGCAGTAAAGCCTGTTATCCCATTTCACAGCACTTTTAAAAGATAATTTTTTTGAGTTCAGGGACATTATTTGGCTTTGTAACCTGTAGTCCTAGTAAATTTAAATGCATCTCCCATATGCTGGATCTGCCGTAGCAATTAAATACATTTTTTTTTCTTTTAACAAACTTAGTGTAAGAAATGCAGAATCTCATTGCATGCCAGCTCAGAAACTCCATAATACTCAAACACCATTGTGTAGTCAGGCTACAATGCATGTCTAGAAATAATGAATGAAACGTCTTCCACAAGTTTGCTCAGTACATCTTGTTTAAAATTCTCATGCTGGATCTGTGATTTTCTGCCATCACAAGTCATACTTTTAAGAGCCTAGCATATATTTGACAATTTTTTTTTTTTTTAACCTTTTTTCTTTTCCTTTCTCATGCCAAGTGAACTCTCATGCACACTCCACCCAATTCCAAGTTCACCAGAGCAATGGCCACTGGCATTTTTATACCCAATCACTGGACCAGAGAGCTAGCTCTCTATAGCTGTGCTGCAGCCGCCCATAAGAAGGCTGCTCACATCATGAAGGGGATGAGGGAAAGCCCTCGGGACCCCCATCCCTGGCAGAGTCGAAACCGCTGGAGAGCCAATAGGGTCAGGCCTGTTGGGGATCGGATACTGGTGTGGTGCTGAGGCGTCACCTGCTGCACGGCAGCACTCGGGTCCCAATTTGAGGCAGCCTCTGCTGTCGGAGGAGCTGCGTAAACTCCGCATTTCAGTGGCGGTACTCTCTGAGGTGCGCAGACCGGGGACTGGCCAGATCTCTGTAGGTGGATACACCTTTTATTGGTCTGGTCGGTGTGATGGCTGTCATACTCGTGGAGTAGCTGTTGTTGTAGCGGACTGGCTTCTTCCGATGGTGTCCGATGTCACTCCTTTCAACGAGCGTATTATGGGACTCAGATTACGGCACTCCCTGGGTGCCTTGTCTGTTGTCTCAGTGTATGCTCCAACTGCAGTGAGTGATGTCTCTGCGAGGGAGGCATTTTATTCACAGCTTTGCTCGGTGGTTCATGTGTACCCACGAGGTGACACTCCTCTGGTCATGGGTGACTTCAATGCAGCCACTGGCACTGACAGGGCTGGCTATGAGGATTGTCTCGGTCCCTATGGGTCTGTTGACCAAGGTGAAAGTGGCACCATGTTCCTTGACTTTGCAAAAGGTCAGGGGCTGCGAATCACTGGATCCTGGTTTCAGCGTCCTGAACCACATCGTTGGACTTGGTACTCCAATACTGGTGGTGCGGTGAAGGAGATTGTTCACATCCTCGTGGGCAAAACTGGGATAACCTTGCAGATGGAGGAGTACAAGAGCAGGAGATTTTAGAAGCAGTCAGTGACTGTTTTTTAACACAGCATGTCAAAGCACCAACACGGGGTGAAGCCTGTCTGGATTTAGTATTTTGTAATAATCAGGATAGAATTGAGGGTGTAGAGGTGATTGAACCACTAGGGTCAACTGACCATAATGTAATACAATTCTCAGTATTTTGTAAGAGTGCAGATACAAAGACTAAAATTGTTAAGTTGAACTTTGGTAGGGCTAATTTTGAGCAGATGCGACAAAGTCTAAGTAGGATACACTGGGATAAGCTTTTAAGTGTGGAGACAGTTGAGGAGCAGTGGAACAGGTTTAAAAATGTTTTACATGTAATGTAGGACAGACACATACCTAAATGTGGAATTAATTGGAAACTAAAAAAAACTCCACGGTGGATTAATAAAGATTTAAAAAAGAAGATGCAAAAGGAAAAAACTGCTTTATAAGGCATATAAGACTAATGACTGCAAAGTGAATCATAGAGCATATGAGAACATGAGGGCAACCATTAAGAAGGATATCAGAGAGGCTAAAAGACAGTTGGAGAGGAATATAGCAGATAAGGCGAAAGAAGACCCTAAGAGATTCTTTCAGTATTTTAGTGGTAAAAGAATAGTTAAGGAGGAGGTCAAGTGCATCAGGAATAGTAAAGGGGAATTAAAAGATACAGACAGTGAAATAGCAGATGCCCTAAACTTACATTTTTCTGAGGTGTTTACAAGTGAGCAAGTAGATAACCTCCCAGAGGTAAATGCGACTACTAAGGAGGTACTGAGGGATTTGGAAATTGTAGAGAGAGAAGTGCTGCTCAGATTAAATAAGATGAAATCAAACAAATCACCAGGATAATATTTATCCTCGTGTTCTTAAGGAGGCTAGTGAGTACATATATAAACCCTTGACACATATTTTTAGGAAGTCACTGAGCACTGGAGAGATTCCGAAGGACTGGAAAATGGCAAATATCATTCCATTATATAAAAAGGGTGACAGGGCAGATCCAAGCAACTATAGGCCAGTAAGCTTAACATGCATCACAGGAAAATTAATGGAAGGAATTATTAAGGATAAGATTAAGCAACACATGGCAAGGACAGGAGTTATTCTGAACAGTCAACATGGGTTCAGAAGAGGGAGGTCGTGTTTTACTAACATGCTGGAATTCTATGAGGAGGCAACAAAAGCAGCTTATCAAAGTGGAGCTTATGATATTATTTATCTGGACTTTCAGAAAGCATTTCATAAGGTGCCACATGAGAGGTTGGGCATCAAATTAAAAGAAGTGGGAGTTCAGGGTGATGTATTTAGATGGGTGCAGAATTGGCTCAGACACAGGAAGCCAGAGGGTGATGGTGCGAGGAACCTCATCAGAATTGGCCGATGTTGAGAGTGGTGTTCCATAGGGGTCGGTGCTAGGGCCGCTGCTATTTTTAATATATATAAATGATTTAGATAGGAATATAAGTAACAAGCTGGTTAAGTTTGCAGCTGATACCAAGATAGGTGGATTAGCAGATAATCTGGAATCCGTTATATCATTGTTATATCATGTGTGGAGTGCAAGTCAAAGGAGGTTATGCTCAACCTTTATAATGCACTGGTGAGGCCTACTAAGATTAAGAGGTGACATGATTGAAGTGTTTAAAATTATGAAGGGAATTAGTACAGTGGATCGAGACTGTTATTTTAAAATGAGTTCATCAAGAACATGGGGACACAGTTGTAAACTGAAGGGTAAATTTCGCACAAACATTAGGATGTTTTTCTTTACACAAAGAACGATAGACACTTGGAATAAGCTACCAAGTAGTGTGGTAGACAGTAAGACGTTAGGGACTTTCAAAACTCAACTTGATGTTTTCTTGGAAGAAATAAGTGGATGGGACTGGCGAGCTTTGTTGGGCTGAATGGCCTGTTCTCGTCTAGAGTGTTCTAATGTTCTAAAACTGCAGGGTCTACAGAAGTGCGCAATTTGTGAATTCTGACCACAGACTTGTTGTTGCTACTCTTAGGATCCAGCTTAGGTCCAGTAGGTTACCACCTACTAGGAAAATGAGTCTGGACTTGGCCAGACTCCAAGACCAGGCTGTTTCTAATGAGCTGCATGCAGTTTGTGTGAGGAACTTTCAGATTTTGGTACGACTGCCGATCCTAATATGATGTGGGAGACCTTCCATGACAAGACCCTGAAGGATGCTGAGGGTTGTGCTGGTGTTACCGGCTTTTCCCAGAAGGAGTTGTTTCATCTCACAGGGCACCCTGGATATCATCGAGAGGGGTCGCAGCGCAACTCAATGGCAACTCTGGTCTGCACCGGGAACTGAGAAGGATGGCTGCGAGGGCTCTGAGAGCAGATAAAGAGGCATTTGTTAGAGAAATCTGTGAGCAAGTGACACACCATCTGTGGTCTAGTGACCCACATCCTGCTTACAGAGGAATCGAAGCATTACGCACATCTGAATCTGTTCCTCGGAGAATCGCAGTCAGGAACGGTCCTTAGGGATGACACTGCAGTTGTGACCCGCTAGGCTGGCTACTTTAAGCAGTTATTCAAAGTTGATCCTCCGGCTAGGACGTTGGATATCTCTGGGTCCACGGATCTTGACGCTGATCCTCCAATTAGCTGTGAACCACCCAATCTCACTGAGATTGCACAGATGGTGAACCAGCTGAGAGGTGGAAGGATGCAAGGATCTGTGGTATCCGGGGTGAACTTCTCCTGGCTGGTGGTAAGGCTATCCTCCTGGCATTGCAAGCAATTTTTGCTTCCATTTGGGAGATTGGCATCATCCCAACTGACTGGAAAACGGGACTTGTCCCTATCTGGAAAGGGAAGGGTGATCGCCTGGATTGCAGCAACTACAGGGGGATAACACTGCTCTCGGTGCCGGGTAAGGTCCTTGCTAGGGTCGTCCTCAATAGGATCCATGATCACTTGTTCACCTACCAGCGACCAGAACAGTCTAGTTTTAAGCCTAAGAAGTCTACCATCGACCACTTGCTGACACTGAGGGTTCTCATGGAGCGCAAACGTGAATATCGGCAGAATTTCTTTACAGCCTTTGTCAAATCTCATAAAGCGTTCGATTCGGTTGATCGAGCTGCCATGCGGTAAATCTTGAGACTTCGCGGAATCCCCTCAAGGTTGCTGGATATCATGGCTGGCCTGTACACTGGTACTGTGAGTGCTGTGCAGAGTGGAGGTAGGACCTCTGTGTTTTTCCCAGTTGATTCGGTGATGTGTCAGGGGTGTGTTCTTGCTCCTACTCTGTTCAATGCTTGTATGAACTGGGTGTTGGGCAAGGCCGTGGGGTCCAGTGGCTGTGGGGATCTGTTGATGGATCTTGACTTTGCTGACAATGATGTGATCTTCGCGAAGTCAATGGAGGCTCTGATCGGGGCGCTGGAGAGACAGAGTGAGGAGTCTGAGTGTGTGGGCTTGCAATTGTCCTAGATAAAAACCAAGATCCAGGCCTTTAATGACCTCTTGGGCATAGCCATTAGCAGTGTGTCTGTTTGCGGAGAGAGTGTTGACCTTGTTGAGAAGTTTACTTACCATGGCAGTGACATTCATGTCTCTGGTGACTTCCTGTGAAGTCAGTAGACGGATTAGGAGAGCATGGGGGGGGGTCATGAGGTCGCTGGAAAGGGGTGTGTGGCACTCCCAATATCTATGCAAAAGGACGAAGGTCCAAGTCTTTAGAGTCCTGGTGCTTCCTGTCTTGCTGTATGGTTGCAAGACATGGACGCTATCCAGTGACCTGAGACGAAGACTCAACTCCTTTGGTACTGTGTCACTTCGGAAAATCCTTGGGTACCAATGGTTTGACTTTGTGCTCAATGAGTGGTTGCTCATGGAGTCTTGAATGAGGCACATTACCTGCATTGTGAGGGAGCGTCAGTTACGGCTCTACGGCCATGTGGCGCGTTTCCCCGAGGGTGATCTGGCTCGTAAGATCTTCATTGTTGGGGACCAGAGTGGCTGGGCCTGGCCAAGGGGTTGCCCACATAACACCTGGCTGCGGCAGATAGAGGGTAATTTCTGGAGGGTGGGACAGGACCTCGTGTCTGCCTGGGGGGTTGCAGACCGGGATCCCGAGTTGTTTCGCCGTGTAGTGAGTGCGGCAACGCACTGTACCAGTGCATGCTCCCCAACTTGACTTGACTGGACCACTTCAAGACTCTTTTGTAAAATCTCCAACCCTGGGGGTTGTACACCCAGAACTCCACCTTATGGGCCCAGGTATCCCTGACAGACTGCTGACCCATTTCTAACCCAAGGGCGAGGTAAGCCTGCAGGGAGCTCAATAGCTGCCTACTGATACCAACACTTACAGGGCTGGGGACTTGGCACTCTTTTATTGTGCACTCCCCACCATCCAAACAATTCAAGGGATGCTTTTACCTGCATCTCTACTGGTAGGTTATGCTTGGCCTTCTGTCTGGGAAGTGATTCCACAGAGACTGATACAGGCCCTGTCCTCAATCACCTTTCATTGAAGAGCAGTTGGGGTGTTTGCAATCAAACTAATAAACAACAGAGTGCTACCATTTATTTCTGGTATCAATATTAACAAAATGCCAGTATCACACCATTTTAAAAATGTTTTTTTTCGGTATACCACGCAACCTTAATGCCAGATAAGCTATGATTTACAGAAACACTGGATTTAAAAATATGATGTCTCAGCTGGAGATGGACTGGAAATGCATAGCTTGTGATGTTACCACCACTACAGAATAAATGGACAGCACAGAGTATTTAATAAACATCCAAGATTGAAGCTATACAGCAATTTGTTTTTATTCAGTATTGCCTGACAAAAGGCTTATGCCTACAACCTTTGACTTCGCTTGAGAATCTTTTTCGGTTTTGTCACCTGTGTATTTTGATCTTCCAGTTTTAACCTTTGCTTATACTGTGGGTAGGTGGGCTTACCTATGCTGTGAATCAGCTGAACTGCTAGTGTTTTTACTGGCATTTGAAATATTTTTTTATTTTTTTCCCTTGCAGTAAAGGTAAACATTGATTATAAGAGCCTTTAGCCAAAACCAAAATGTTATTCAGAATTTTTAGTTAAGTGTGAAAACATGCTATAGATTTTCAATTCTTTGTATGCTTCAAGATTTGCTCTAGCACTATGCAGTCACAGGCCATTGCTTTGTTAATCCAATTACTTTTTACACAATACCATTCTTTTATGTCATCCAAAACATGTCCATGCTAATGAGAACAAAAAAAATGCACAAAATGCAGGCTCATCTCAAGAAAATCCTAAAGAAAATGATTCAACAATGACATCACAAAAGCATCATCATAAAATAAGAAAGTTATTACAGTTAGGTCCATAGGTATTTGGACAACGATATAATTTACATCATTTTGGCTCTGTCAGCCACCATAGTGGATTTGAAATGAAGCAATCAAGATGTGTGTGAAGTGTAGACTTAGCAGTTTTAATTGAAGAGGTTTAACAAAAACACTGTATGAGCCATTTAGAAAACACATTTTTATACATGGTCCCCCTATTTTCAGGGGCTCAGACGTATTTGTACAAACTAATATAATCGTGAATGTAACAATTATATTCAATACTTGGTTGAACGTCCTTTCCAGTCAAAGACTGGAACTCATGGCCTTCTCCAAGTGCTGGGTTTCCTCCCTTCTGTTGCTTTTCCAGGACTGTACTGCAGCTGTCTTCAGGTGCTGTTTGTTCATTGGACTTTCTGCCTTCAGTTTTGTCTTCAGCAAATGAAACGCATGTCCATTTGAGTTGAGGTCAGTTCACTGACTTGGCCACTGAAGAATTATCCACTTCTTTGCCCTGTAAAGCACTTGGTTTGCTGTCACATTATGTTTTGGCTCATTGTCCATCTGTACCATGAAGTGCTGTCCTTCAAGCGTTGCAGCATTTGTCTGAATCTGAGCAGACAGTCCAACCCTGTACACTTCAGAATTTGTCCTGCTACTTCTTCCAGGAGTCATATCATCAATAAACACCAGTGACTGACTTCCATTGCCAGTCATGCATAACACTGCCTCCATCATGTTTCACAGATGATATAGTATGCTACAGTCTCTATACTGTTCTCTATCCAACACTCTGGTATATATTGATCCAATTTGTCCAAAGAAAACTATTCCAAAACTGTACTTTTTTTAAATACTTTTTGGCAAAGTCTAATCTGTTCTTCCCATGCTTGAGGTTTACCAGTGGTATACACCTTGACGTACACCCTCCGTCTTTACTTTCAAGTCTTCTCTTGATTTGAGGTTTTGGCAGTGACAGGTCTGCCCCCAGAGAGTGTTCTTGGTTTGACTAAGTGTTGTGAAGAGGTTCTTCTTCACCAAAGACAGAATTCTGCAGTCATTTAGCACAGTTGTCTTCCATGGTTGTCCAGGCCTTGTAGTGTTGCTGAGCTCACCAGTGTGTTCCTTCTCTTTACAAATGTACCAGGTGGCTGATTTGACTACTCCTAGTGTTTCTATTTTCTCCCTAATAGGCTTGTATTGCTTTCTCTGTCTAATGGACTGTTTCATTTGCATGGACAGCTCTTTGGACCTCATATTAAGAGTTCACAAAGACAACTTCCAAATGCAAATTCCACACTTAGAATCAACTGTGTAAATGCAATAATGAGGGACCTGCTCACACCTGGCTATGGAACAGTCTGTCAATAAATTGTCCAAATACGTTCAGCCCCTGAAAATGGGGGATCATGTATAAAAATGGCTGTCATTCCTAAAAGGGTCTTAAGATATTTCTGTTAAACCCTAGAAATTAATACTGAAAGCCTTCACTTCAATCATGTAATTATTTCTTTGTTTCAAATACTGTACATTGTGGTGGCATACAGAGGGAAAAATATACAAATTGTGTCACTGTCCAAAAATTTTTGGCACTGACAGTAATTCCAAGAAATAAAAATAGTCACCTCATTTTCACGTGACAATGAAACAAATAACAGAAGTAATAACAGTAATCATTACCAAAACAAATCCACATATTCTTTACTGACCAGCAGATGTAGAAAGGGAACTAAAAAAAACCCTGTTTTTACTTAGACCAAAATTTACTTAAGTAAAAGTAACTGATATAGAAACTAATCAAGTAAAAGTTAAAAAGTACAATCTAAAAAAGTTTCTCAAAAAAAACCCAAAAAACTACAATTTAGTTACTTTAGGAAAAAAAAGCTAAATTAGTAAATACCCTAAATTATTCATGCTGTACTTTGGAAAGAATACACATAGTATAAATAGCAATAAAATAGATTTTGTCCATCTAAAGACCTATTCATGAAATACGAGGGCAAATTAAAAAGTAAAGGCAATTTGAAAATTACATGGTAACCACAAAAAACAGAAACTGATGTAATACAACACATTTGTGATGGCTTCTGGGTATTTCAAACACGTACAGCACAACACTCTGCCATGAGTCTAGTTGAAGCCAAGGTCGAATGAACACTAACACTCTGCTGCAGGATTGCAACATTGCTGAAAAATGCACCATAGTGAGATTTTATTGAGAAGATGGTGTGAAAGCTGCCGAAATTCACTGCTAGATGTTGGCTTGTTTAGATCAGCAAGCTTTCTGGGTTACCATCTTGCGTCAACTTTACTGCTCCAGAAGTCATCCTGCACTATGTATGGCATAGGCAAAATCATAGCCGATATATAAATATGCAGAAATAGCAAAGTAATCCGTCATTCTTCTTTGATGAAGAGACATTCGCCAAGTCCATATGGGCTGGTTTGTCTAATGTTGATGGTCAACCAGTTAAGCTTTATCGGTGATACTTGTTCTTCCCACTTTAAACATTTCTACCCACTCATAAACATATCATCTATGATGTTGTTTTCACTTCCATACTGAGCCAACAACCTTCAGTGAATCACAGAAGGTTTCAGTCCCTCTGCCCAAAGAAATCTCACTACAACACAACGATGGTTAATCCCGCAGTGGAGCATCCTGGTTCATTTGCCCTCGGCTTCACCTACACCAGTGTTTCCCAACCTCAGTCCTGGGGGCACACTGTGGCTGCAGGTTTTTGTTCCAACCAGCTTCTGTTTCTAATTGGACTACTGGGCTAATTAAGTGATGTGTTATTTCCCAAGTTATGTGTTTTAGGAACAATATATAAATTAGAAAACTAAGTTTGGTTAAAAAAAAAAAAAACAACAAATATATTATATATACGGTATACCAAGCATATATATTATATGTACCAAGCAGTGTCATAGACGCCCGGGGACGTTGCTCCGCCGGGACGCCGGAAGGAGCAGGGGACCGGAAATTGGACAATACTTTCCCTGGAGCGCAGGAGGGCAGCCTGTCTAGATTGCATTGGGGTCACAGAGCTGCGAAGCTCAACCCTGTGCGAAGACGGAGTCACCACCAGGAGGAGCCTGGACGTTGTTGGAACCCTGGATGGCAGCACTTCCGCCACATTAGGAAGTGCTGCCAGAAGAAATTCCAGGGGCACCTGGAGTGCTTCCGGGTGCTCTCCTGACATTTCCACCACACCAGGAAGTGTCGTCAGACAGAGCACCTGGAGCCCATCCAGGGCATTATAAAAGGGGCCGCCTCCCTCCAGAAGATAAGCCGGAGTTGGCAGGAAGGAGACTAAGCTTGTGAGGAGGGGAGTGGAGGTCACTGAGAGGAAGACCATTGGCATTGTGGTGCTGTGAAATTAATAAACGTGTGCATTTTGGACATTCTGTTGTCTGTCTGTCTGTGTCCGGGGGCATGCTTTTCACAGCAGTTATATGGGAATAATGTATTCTTTTCTTTTTAACATTTTCATCTCGATTTTCATTCTACTTTTCTAGGTGTTCTAATTGTTTAATTAATTTATTGTTTACTAATTAGTGGGTCTGACTCTAAAGTAGTTGCAGCCTATGATTATTCAGTGTTTTTTGCCAGCGTGTCTGCTCTGCTCATTTTTAATTGTCATTAATAAGATATAAAGATGGGAAAAAACTACACAGAGAAAGGGCAAAATATAATGAAATCAACAAAACAGAGTTAAGCATTTAAATCTATAGCAAAAGCAGACATATTTTTAAATGTCTTATAAATGTAAAAATCACGCTGCTGTGCTTTTCTGAATGTAGAATAAAAGAAAAATAATACCAGCTAATTAAATGAGATTCGTGTTATCATGGGTGTTGTCACCGATTAGGAATCTGATTGGAACAAAAACCTGCAGCCACAGTGTGCCCCCAGGACCGAGGTAACACTAGTCTAACCTGAGCCGACCCTCTAATGTACTCATTTCTAATTCTGTCCATCCCCTCTCATTAAATTGGATGGCCATCACAGAGTTGTCTATAGAAAACCCAGGAGCAGGCAGACGGAGAGTTGATTGAGGTTTCCAAGCCTGTGACTTGAAAATTATTAAAGAGAAAGTCAATAATCTCACCCGTTGTCAACTGGCCATAGTTTATCAATTCATTAATTGAATCTGTTGTTAAGAGTCATGTGTTTTTAGAAATGTTACCAGGAGTACAAGATGCAGAGGAACTTAAACACAGACTCCCTAGAATCATACTAACTAACACAACCCTTTGCATGAAACATGCCTAAAAGCACCCATCTCTTGGTGACCAGTCTGGAAGTCATCTTGCTGGATCATCAACCAAAGAACGATGGGTGGCGGTTAGATTCAGGGTCATTTATGCTGACCTACATAGATAAACCAAATTTTCATGGACTGAACTGTATGATATCATGCTAGTCAAAGACAAAAAACAGACTGAAAACTATTTATTAAATTAAAAATGTGCTAAAATGGTTATATTGACTATAAGGATTGCTATAAGCTGAATTAAAAAAAACATTTTAGTGCATTCAAAAACATACTTTTTTCTACACAAGGGAAAACAAAGATACAATTGTAATCTAAAATAAAGCCAGTACAGTACATACTTAAAAAAAAAAAAACTCCCGGAAACACATTTAGAATATCCTGGGCACAGCATCAAAAGTTTGGTAACTCCAACCAGTCTATTTAAGATGCACATGTTACTGTTTTTTAGTATTAATTTTAAATGGCTTTACCTCAGATTCCAGTTTTTCAGGTGACAGGACTTCCAATGACCTAGAGCAGGCAGAACCTGCCCTCTGTCCATCTATTTGTCGGGAGCTTGATATGCGACTACCTGGTCGAGAGCGAGAACCTGAAGCCGGCCTTGAAATTTCATCCAAACTTCCTTTGCAAATATCCATTTGGCTCTAAGTAAAACATCAGAATGGTGTTAACATGAAATCAAGCAGACATAAGAAGATACAGACATAAATGAAAGGCCATACAAAATACCCTTAGCCACACACAGTTAAAGACAAGCGCTCCTGGGAAAATAAAGAGTATTAAAGAAACACTAAGCAGTTTCATGGGATTATGGAAAACAACATGCTAGGATGAAACAGGCAAAAAACAAACACATAGCTAGGACCTTTCAGTAAACATCTTATGACTCCTCATAGATACAAGTGATCATGTATTAAAATATTTATGTTGACTGGCCAGCACTCTAAGATTTGATGGTACCCTTGAAAACTCCCATAGCTGCACAAGGTTTCTCTGTATGCTTCCCAAAGTGTGACTAATGAAGGCCAGACTGCGTGTCCTCTGTAGTATTCCTGCGAGTCCAAACCTCAGGACCCTCTAATGTCCTGGGGGACATCAACAAAGGTAACAAATCTATCATTATCTGTCCCATCTTCACACTTTGGTGGGCAGATGGTAAACTGCTTTTACAGTAAGTGTTGCGTGTTCCCATGCTGGACTAACATACTTTCTCAGGTTGCTTTTTCCCTTGTACCTAGAGCTACCAGGATAGGTACCGACAAGTCAATCAGAAAATGGAAAGACGGACATGGAATTAACATTTCACAAAATATTACATGTACCTGCAGAATGAATCTGAAGCTAAACCCGTTTAACATATAAGAAAGACTTGTAAGTCTTAGAGGGCTCAACACTGCATCCAGACGCCCAGAATTTGGATATGTTTCACTGTGCAGGACCACAAGGAATCAGTCCTCAGGTTCTTAATGCTTATGCTGACCAACTTTGTGGTGTCCTCTGCCACCTGCTCAATCTGTCCCTAAGGCTTCAGAAAGTGTCGCTGCTGTGGAAAAAATCCTGCAGTGTTCCTGTTCCAAAGGAGGAAGGCACCTCGTCACCCAACGACTACAGACCAGTGGCACTTACGTATCACATCTTGAAGACCATCGAGAGGCTGGTCCTGGACTTTACAATTCCTCTTGTGATAGACCACGTGGAGCAACTGCCGTTTGTCTATCAGATAAAGACTGGAGTGGAGAATACAATTCTCTTTCTCCTCCATAAGGCTTATTCTCACCTGCACAAAGCTTACAGCACTGTGAAGAAGATGTTTTTTGATTTCTCCAGTGCCTGCAAAACCATCCAGCCAACCCTTTTAAGGGGTAAACTCAAAAATATGCGGGTGGATTAGCCTGTGGTGTCCTTATAATGAACTATTTGTCAGGCTGACCGCAGTTTGTGAGATTCCAAGATTGTGTTTCTGATATGGATGTGAAGAACACTGGAGCACATTAAAGAACAGTCCTGTCTCCTTTTCATTTTGCTCTGTCCACCTCAACCTGTAAATATAACACCCAGTCAAGTAACTTGAGAAATTCTTAGATGATTCTGCACATATGGGGTGAATTGATAATGGGAATGAGAAAGGAGTCAGGCGAAGAACTTTGTTTCTTGGTGGAGAAAGAATTGTCAGCCACTTAACATCAGCAAAACCAAGGAACTGGTTATTGACTTCCTCTGGACCAAAGAACCTCTATATCCAGTCACTGTTCAAGGAGTGGAATTAGAGGTGGTCCACTGATACAAGTACTTGGGGGTCCACATTAATAACAGGTTGGACTGGTCTCAGAACACAGAGGAACTACATAAGAAAAGGCAAAGCTGCTTCTTTTCCCTATGGAAACCGAGTTCCTTTAATGTGGAAAGCGACATCCTTAACATCATGTACATGTCTGTGATGGCCAGTGTGCTGTACTGTGCTGTGCTGGTAACATCACTTCAAGAGAGGCCCACCAAATCAACAAGCTAATTAAAAGGGTAGGCTCAGTTATAGGGTACACTCTGGACCTCCTGGAGGTCGTAGCAAAGGAGTAAATTAAAACAAAATTGAGTGTCATTATAAACAATACTGCACATCCTTTCTCAGACACTCTAACAAAGAATACTTTCAGTCAATAGAAACGTGTCAAGAAACGCTACTGGGGCTCCTTAATACCAACAGCAATACATCTGTATAAATACCTCACTGTAACTGTGGCAGCCAAGTCAGAAGTTTTCTTTATTTTGAATTTTCTTGCTTTATAGTCATCCAGTGTCTGTTCAGCCCAAAGTATGTATCTGTTTATTTATTTATCTACTTACTTACTTACCTACCTACCAATTAATGTATTTATTTAAAGAGCTTCTGTAAACACCTAAATTTCCCCCTTAGATTAAATAAAGTTCTATCTTTCTATCCATTATGAGCTAAATTAAATTTTGTAATTATCAATAGCAGGCATTTAGCACGACTACCACAAAATATACAATTTCACGTAAAATGTAAAATATTTCTGGTAGTTTGACTGGTCCTGTCTCGGATAAAATTCATACCTCAAGCAAACTACTACAAGATTCCCTGGAACTGCACTGAGACCAACCTTTCAAAAGGGTCTCGGTGTGATTGTTTTGGTCCACACCACAATGAAACTGGCGTGTTCACATCTGCATAAATGAACTGGACTTTTCGGGAAGTTACTCCAGTTTTTGAAAAGAAACTTTGAGACTAGATATGAGAACACCTGCGGCAGTAATGGCATGTACACTCTTAAAAATAAAAGTGCCAGAGTAGTGCTTTAGAGCGATGTAATGGAGTAAACAGTTTTGGTTCCCAAAAGACCCATCCACATTAAGGTTCCAGAAACAAACTTGATTTAGATCTGCAACAGGTTCCATAAAGTGAATAACCACATATTAGGATGTTTTTTAGAACACAACAAAACAACTTCACATGCAAAAAAAAAAAAAACCTTCCCAGAACGAAATGGTGCTTTGTTAAGCAATGGCCCTAAGAGGAACCATGCAACCCAGTCAAGAACCATAAAGTGCCATTAAAGAGCCAGAATTTTTAGGAGTGTAAGAGGCATGTGACCAAATACTTACTTTAACAAACTTTATTCTGCTCAGTTGTAATTGAGGGGCTAAACACAACAAGCACCATTTTGTCCATTATTGTTTGTTACATTTAAGATACTGCCCAAAAATAAAATCCATCATTCTGTACTTTAGTCTCATATTTCTCTTTTCACCTAGGATACATATTAGATGATTAAAAAAAAAAAAAAAAAAATCGCAAATTCTCCATATTTCTTTTCTTTTTTGCTTCTCTAAATATATAGTATAGTGTCCCAAGGGGAAATAAAGCTTTTTACAGAAGCTCAAAAAATATATAGAAATATTAAAACAAACTACATCAACCTCACTCATACATACGCAAAAAATCACAAGAAAAGAAAAAGCTTTGGACTTGGCATTAAAAAAAAGCCTATTGCATTTCATATCAAAGAGCCCCGGTGATGTTTGTTCACACATTTTTATTCAATAATTCATTGGCTACAAGTATGAAATGCTAGGGCATTACAGAGAGGATAAATAAGTAGACTATGTCTGACTGATTTATAGCATATGTATATGCAAAATAATTTGAGGAAATAAATGACAAGGGCAGTTAAGGCACAATAATGGACTATTAAGTAAACAGACATAGCCCCTCTTCTCCTAGGCATCTATTAGTGAAATGGAACAGCATGATCTCTATTACATATTATTTAAATGTAGGGGAAAGTGTACAGAACTGAGAAAGACAGGAGCTAAATTAACAGCGTGTGTGTGTGTGTAGAAGAAAGAGCACTTGCCGGACTGAGATTGTTAACAGTTACACTTGACTTTCTCAGACCGAAACCAGTGTGTGCCTTAACCATGTCATCAGAGAATAACTGCTGACCAGTCACCTACTATATAATGCTTTTCATAGTAAGGAGAACAAAACAGCAAGGACTGCGTGGATTTACTTAACACTCCATTATAATGCCTTACCTGACCTCATCACTTATTTCCTCAAATTACGCTACACTTACACATCTCATAAATCAAGTACAAAATAACTGATGCTGCAATACTTTATATAGTTCATTTTATGACAACAAAATTAACAAAAAATACTGAAAAGCTTACATTATAATTTTGACCCTGGGGGCACATTTTGAGAATCTAAGGCAATGGAGATACAGTTTCTTAAAATATAATGCATGAAACTTGACCCAGACAACAGCCTCACAAAATGATCTTTAGATCATAAAAATGAACAGACTGGCCACGAGTTCTTTTGAAGAAATTATTTAGTGGCACATACTCAATGTACAACAAAAGAACCCTTAAAATGTCTGACTGTATTGGGGGCCACTGAATTTGTAACATAAGCTGCGACACTACCAATAAAAGTGTTATACTAAACTACATACAGTAGATCTTGTTGAAGCACCTCCTCTGCCAACAGATTAAATAGCATTTGAAAACCCAGTTTGACTTTGACCACTTGTAGAATCTGTATGATGCTTTTTTTTTTTTTTTTTCTGATAAACAAGTCGCTTCAGGAATTCGTCTTGCTATAAAAAAAATGGAGCATGCATACACCACGAAAATTATTATTCTCATGATAAAACCGGATGGGGGACCGGGATTTTATCCCTGCCTGTGTCGCTGTGAGGAGCTTGCACATTGGCCTCTTAAATCTTCTTTGGGTGCTTGTTGTCATCATTCAAATACGTATATGTCGATTTAACATTGGACATAAGAGTAGCCCGCTATGTGTCAGTGCCCATTACGAACGTTGGACATCCGGCGTTGGTTCCTGCCTTGAGCTCGTTGAGGTCGGGATTGGCATCTGCTCCAAACGAACGCATACTCCAAAAATGTTTGTTGGGAGCTGTTAAAAATCGAAACAAAACACAACTCTTCAAAATGTAATCAGTCCTTTAGGCATTCACCGCAAGTCAAAAGCCGGCTTAGAATAAAATACAAAATAGCAAATAAACCAATGCATCTTTCTCCTGTTCGTTAAACGGTGTACGAAATCAAACGAGTAAAACCGTAAACGACGTTCTTCATTGGACGGACTGGCGTTACATGCAACGTTTCACGCGGAGTGGACGCTTTACTTTGCACATTAACAAAATACAATAAAAGTACCATACCTCACAGCGCAAACTCGCTCAAAACAGAATCAAGCGCGGCTGCAGTCAGTTGAAAATCCGCGTGTTCCTTTATTTACCCACTGACAGCCGACACTTCCTGTATCCAAGGACGCGGGGGTAACTATTCAAACGCCTTCAACTTTATCGACACACTCGCGAGTTCTTATTTAGCGTATGCGTATTATTGTTTCAGTTTTAACCGTCTTACGTAGCTGTGCAGTTGCAGTGACTGCAACTTGTTGTGCATTGAGTTGTCACGATACTAACATTTTACACTTAGATATGATACTAGCAAAAGTACTCAAACTCCACATCATTTTTAATACCCAAATACAGTAAATAATGTAACTCAAGAAAATATTGATTTAAATAAAGTGCTGCTTTTGTATGCATTAAGTGTTTGCATTGATGAAAACAAATAATAGAAATGTAGTCATTAAAGCATAGGGATAATTAACTACAGTATACTCTTAAAAATAATGGTTCTTTAATGGCACTTTATGTTCTTTTACTGGGTTGTGTGGTTCCTCGTAGTTCCATTGCTTGACAAAACATATTTTCATTCTGGGAAGGGTTATTTACAAATGAAATGGGTCCTTTATGCATTGAAAAACTTCCTAATCTACAGAAAAAAAAAATGAAAACTTTATTGATGGTAGGCTACCTAGAAGGACACTAACGGATTAAGAAAGCCTGAACATGGCATGTTTTATTGTATCAGCAAAAGTCCTTTTAAAATCAGGAACATCTTGGTATTTCACCAGTCTATTACCATCTGGTCATGGTTATTTACAGTATGGAGGTGTCTACAAATTAAAAAAAATAATAAAGTTTGTTTCTGGAACCATCGTGTGGTTGGATCTTTTGGGAACAAAAATGGCTCACCTATGGCATTGTTCTGTAACTTTAATAAACTTTATTTTACTTCAGAGTCATTTGTCCCAATACTCTTACTGTACTGTAATTGAGGGACTAAACACAACAAAAGCTATTTTATTTCCATTACTATGTATTTTATACAGAAGACATTGCCTAAAAATTAAAGCCAACATTCTGTACTTCAGTGTCATATTAATCTTTTCACCAAGAAAAATATTATTACACACACACATATACATAAAACAAAGAAACTATAAACTGCTTGAAACCTTATTTTCATTTAAGAGAAGGTAAAATAAACGGCATCACTGCATTATTTTTGAGTGTTTTATCACGGTGGTCATTCATACTGCCCTTTCATAAATAATATCCTCATATCATAATACCTATTCTTTATTAATCAACGCTTTATTAAACATGTGCACTGGCAGTGGTACACTTCAAGAATCCACTCAGTTTTGAATAAGAGTTATTGTGTAATTAACAATATATATTCTTTCCACTTATGTGAGAAATGTTTTTGAATGGAAACAAAAACAGTTTACTGTTTTTAATTATATGGTCATTGTTTTGTGTCCTCTTCTCAGGTCCTAGTATGGTACGGATATGCTTTTTTTTGGTCCTCAAAAAAAAAAAAAAAGTTTAAGGACCCTGTGTTTCACACTCATGCTGCTGCGAAAAACACTGGATGGTACTTCTGTGAGGGCGTTATATTTTCCATCCATTATCCAACCCGCTATATCCCAACTAGAGGGTCACGGGGGGCTGCTGGAGCCATTCCCCAGTCAACACAGGACACAAGGAAGGAAACAAACTCCGTTGCAGGGTTCCAGCCCACCGCAGACAGATATTTTGGTGAACCGATTTTGTTTGAATGGTGGCAGCTTACGACACTAACTACAGCTACAGAAGAGATACAGTAAATAATGTGAGGCTAGTTTGACCAATTCAATAACTTCAGCTGGTTGGTTAGTGTAACTGCAAGTTTAGAAGAATTACGTAAACTACAGGCAGCACGTAATGGAGCTGTATTAAACATTAACTATAAGCTGATATTACACCTTTTTACCACAAAAAGTAATTATGCCTTTGCCAGTTCATCTGTGAATGGATGACTACTTGACTAAAAAGATGTACAGAGAACATAAATGTGTACATTAAATTATGGTTATATTAGTATACTCTAAGTTATCCCTGTAAAAATGTATGATATGCTTTTACTGTGATGGGTTTACTGTGGAGTAAAATGAAAATTAAATTTGGTATGTAGTGCCTTTTAGTTACACCAGACCATTAACATTTTGCAATTCACAATTCAGGCTTAATTATTTGATAATTATATATAGAATAAATTCCCCTATCAGATTGTAATCATTAAGTAAAATATCCATCAGAAGTACGCTACTGCAGAGGATTCCTTCAAACTGGAATTTGGCAAATTTGTATCTAATAGGCCATTGAATAATTTCTGCTCTGTTTATTATAATACCACTATTACGTAATCCTTCTGTCTAATAGACAGCATAAAGCTCAGTGTGCCAATGTGTCCGAGTTTGTTCTTTATGCAATTTCACACTCTTCGTCTAATCTCGACAAAATGTTGCACAAATATCTCTTACACTGTTTTTGACCCCCTAATTTTGACCTTAGGCATACCTTGTCGGGGGTCCTTTTTACTACAGCGAGTTTTAGAGAAAGTGCATTTTCTCAGAATTTTGACCAGTGAAATTACTTTCATTTATTTCAGAACACAAAAAGGCACTTTCCTGTATTTGACCAAAGTGATGCCTCCCAAGAAAACAACTGCAATTGGCAAAGTGTCCATCTCAAGGGCTAAGAAAACATCACAACAAGGAGAAATCAGACATGGAAAGGAAATAATTAGAGCTAGTACTTCAAGGACACGTGAACCACCAGAACATACAGAAGTCACACTAGCAAACAAAGGATCCAGAGCTGCAACAAATCCATTGATACAATCATGGACCCGACTCAGGCTGTGTACTGTCTAGTGGAGTTTCTGAATTCACTGCAACCTTTAGTCTTTACGACTCACAATTTGCAGCTAAAGATTGGGGCACCCATCATGATCCTTCAAAGTCTGGAACCATTTAAACAATGTATGCAATGTAACCAAACCTTGTATCAAGAAACTGTTACCAAACATAAATGAAGCAACTGCTCTGACTGACAGTGCAGGAAGTGAAGATGTCTCTTCATATGAAGAATTCCAAGAAGACCACAGACTTGACTTTTGATTTTAAATAGCTTCAACACCTTATTCTTACTTGTGTTTCTAATTGGATGAATAGTAATTTTCTCAAACTAAATAAGGAGAAAACAGAAATTTTAGTGATTGGCAAAAATGGATATAATGAGGTAATTAGAAATAAACTTGATGCATTAGGATTAAAAGTCAAGAAGGAGGTAAAGAATTTAGGGGAGAGAACTATTGACTCTGACCTGACTTTTAAATCACATATTAATCAGATTACTAGGACAGCATTTTTTCACTTAAGAAATATAGCTAAAGTTAGATCTCTTAAAACATTGCAAAATGCTGAAAAATTAGTTCACGCTTTTGTTTTCAGCCAGCTAGATTACTGTAACGCTCTCCTCTCAGGACAACCCAAAGAAGACATCAATCGATTGCAACGAGTGCAGAATGCAGCTGCTGGACTCTTAACTAGGAAAAGAAAATCCGAGCACATGACCCCAGTTTTGATGTCACTACATTGGTTACCTGTGTCATTTAGAATTAACTTTGAAATACTGCTTATGGTTTATAAAGCCTTAAATAATCTGCTCCATCTTATATTCCAAATCGTAACCTTAGATCCTCAAATGAGTGTCTGCTTAGAATTCCAAGAGCTAAACTTAAAAGAAGTGGCGAGATGGCCATCTGCTGTTACGCACCTAAAATCTAAAATAGCTTGCTAATAGATATTTGCCAGGCTAATACAGTGGAGCACTTTAAAACACTGCTAAAAACTCATTACTTTAACATGGCTTTCTCATAGCTAGATTTTTGTTTAATCCTGATGCTCTGTATATTCAATTAATTATCATTATCATTCATGGTGGCTCCGAAATCCGTACTAACCCCTACTTTCTCTTCTGTTCTTTTTCTGGTTTTCTGTGGTGGCAATCTGCACCACCACCACCTAATCAAAGCACCGTGATGCCCCTACATTGATGGATTAAAGGCCAGAGGTCCACATGACGATCATCATCAAGTTCTTCCATGTGAACCCTGAATACCATGAGAGCTGATCGCAATCATTTATGTTAGCCAGAATGCCTAGACGGGGCTGGGTGGTCTTGTGGCCCGCGGAACCCCTGCACCTTTTATTTTTTTTTTTCCTCCAGCTGTCTGAAATTTTTTTTTTTTTGGTTTTTCTGCCCTCCCTGGCCATCAAACCTTACTTTTATTCTATGTAAATTAGTATTGCCTAAATTTATTTTGTCTTTTTTCTCTTCCTTCATCCTGTAAAGCACTGCGAGATACATCATTTGTATGAAAATGCGCTATACAAATAAATGCTGTTGTTATTCATCTGGCTTTTGCCATGTAAATCAATAACGGCCAAGGTCAATCTATGAATGTTGCTAGAGAATCCATATTTTTCCAGAAGGACAACATTATGTCACATGTGCCAGAGTGGGAAATCCAACCAATCTGGTCATTTTTTCACCAGGAGGAAGAGCAAACAACACTGCATACCCTTAGCCTCTTTCATAAATTTCTGTGAGAAGATAAACAACATAGTCAAAAAAAGTTCTGTGATGCGCGACTATTTAGTGCAGTAAATCATTTGCTTTAAAAAAGTGACTCATTGTGATTTCTCTCTGAGAGGGTATAAGAAACACCATTTATAAAAGTTAGACAGTTCTGCCATAAAATTATTTTCCCTGGCAACACCAGGTGCTGTTGCTAGTTATATGAATAGCCATTATAACTTGTAAATGTGCCACCCCTTAATATTCAATGGCGCTATCTGGCCACTCCACTAAAAATCATTTGAAGGCACCAGGTAACATAGTTATTTTAGATGGATGGATGGATAGATCTGTATTTGTCCAGAGAGATAAATTTGGCTTTTTTCAAAAGCTTATTAAATGATTAATTAAAAACACACACATAGTAAGATCTGAACACACACACACCAGAATAACTGAAAAAGGAAAGAAACTTTAAAGAAAGAAAAACTTCTCACTTCTCGGCCTCAATCACAATGAGGGATGATACAGGCATATTGCCATTAGTATAAAGGAGCCCCCATTAACACACTCCTGCCAAATAATTCATTGCCTGAAAGTATTCAGTGTTAATGTGTCATGGAGAGAGGATGTATACCATTGTTCATAATGGCACTTAGTTTTGTTTTAATTCTCTCCTCCTATACCTCCAGGGTTTCCAGAGTGTGTTCTATAATTGAGCTTGCCTTTTTCATTAGCTTGTTGATTTGGTGGGCTTCACCTGAAGTGATGTTACCAGCCCAGCACCCTACAGCATAGGATATCTCACTGATCATCACAGATTAATAGAAGATGTGAAGGATGTCACTTCCCACATTAAAGTAGTGGAGTCCCCTAAGGAAAACTAACCTGCTCTGCCTTTTCTTCTACAGTTCCCCTGTGTTACAAGACCAGTCAAACCTGTCATTGATGAGGACCGCTAAGAACTTGAAGGAGTGGACCACCTTTACATCCACTGCTTAAATAGTAACCAGACATAGAGGCTCTTTTGTATAATGAAAGTCAATAACCAGTTCCTTGGTTTTGCTGATGTTAAGTTGCAGATAACTCTTTCACCACCAAGAAACAAAGTTCTCCACCTGACTCTTCTCATCCCCATTATCAATATATCCCATAAGTGTAGAATCACCTGAGAATTATTGCATATGACATGACCTAGTCTGAGTTTACTCTTTAGTAGGGAGAACTTTAAAGTACTGAAGGCACTGGAGAACATCATCTTTAAAGTGCTGCTTTGTATAGGAGAAAATACGTTAGGCAGACATTTTGAGGTAATGTTGTGATAATCACTAATAAGAGTGGAAGAGACTAATTGCTTAACATTTGCAAGTAAGAGTTTAAATGTACTCTGTGACAATTGTGACCCTATTAAATACACCTAAAGTTTTAACCACCATTACTGATTTTTATCAAAGTAAACCTTACACTCTAAATACGAAATAAAAACAACTTCCAAAACCTGCAGCTACGGCGTGCTCTAAGAGCTGAACCTGAGAACCGCTGGTTTACTTTTTTTAACTTGCCGTTTACTGCAATTTTAACATAGACCACAAGAGGGAGGGAAAGGACCAATCTGTTTAAATGAAGCAAAAGTTGCAAGAAAAAGAGAGAACGGTAGGTAGACAATGCTTCCTGCTGGCTCGTTTACATCCTACCACAAACTTCAGATATTCCTCTTCCACCCGTTTTGTTTACGATGAATAACAGTAAAACGAATATTTACTTGAATATTGATAACAGCAAACAATAAGATACATGTACATAATACAAATTGTTTTTGTATATCCCAAAATCACACAAGAAGTGCCGCAATGGGCTTTAACAGGCCCTGCCTCTTGACAACCCCCCAGCCTTGACTCTCTAAGAAGACAAGGAAAAACTCCCAAAAAAACACCTGTAGGGAAAAAAATGGAAGAAACTTTGGGAAAGGCAGTTCAAAAAGAGACCCCTTTCCAGGTAGTTTGGGCGTGCAGTGGGTGTCAAAAAGAAGGGGTTCAACACAATACACAGAACAAATCCTCAATACAGTATACAAATAATTTTACAAGTACGAAGCAGAATTTAACAGTAGATGATATCACATAATATGATTTGGATTTGTTTAGAGTCCTGGAGACTTTAGCCATCAAGCAGCCTCCTCCATTTGGCCATTCTACAGCCGAGACCGCGCTGGGCAAGCCAATCCGATGAAAGGACCCTTCTACCCCATGATTCCTGCGATCCTCCGTCAGGGATGACTTTACCGTAGGCAGGCAAAACAACTTGGCAGTATACTTACCATCAATTTAAATATGGAGTACGTACGCCTATTTGCTGTTCTTTCTTTATTTTATTTGAAGTTTTTCTGTTGTTGTTTTCTTTTGGACGCACACCTACACTGATTAGTCTAACTCTCCAGGTCACAACATCACGCTGTCTTAAGTCCTAACACTTCTTCGATGCGTTAATCCTGTTTGACCACCTTGTAGAAAACGAAACAACAAACTCCAAAACACCCTAAAGCCGGCGTTTAAAGAAACTGTGCGCAGCAGACTGAAGCTTCAGGTGCGAGACGATCACTGCATCTTGCATGACGACATGAAGTTGAACCAATCAGTGCGCGCGACGTCATCAGTAGGGCGTGCCTAACATGACTTACTTCGTAAAATTACTTTTGGAAGGTTTCGGCAGGTCTCGGCAAAGCCCGGAAAGTAACGTCGGGTCAAGGACCCGTTCAGAAATTAAGCGATAAAAATGGGGATAAACAGTACATCAAACTAAATAATACGCATCATTGTGAAGTTCAGAGGGTTTCTGCCATCACGTCGTGTCATGCATCAAACTAAACAATACGGATCGTTTCTGTGAAATATTAATATTAACATTTACGCAGGGCCGTTTGAAGGAATTTGGGGGCCCCAAGCAAAATGGACATGGAGGCCCCCCGCACGCACGCAAAGGAACCACAGCATAGCCATACAGTTTAAATTCACTCACACTTTATATAAATAAAAAAGGTTTACAGTGCAAATACTGCTGTTGCATATACTGTGCATAAATAAATGTTTAGAGTGCAAATACTGCTGTTGCATATAAAGTGCATAAAATTTGAACATTTTCAACAATTGAACATTTGCAAAAAACACCACTGTACCATAAAATCAAATATACATTAAAAAAGTGCACAATAACTAAATCCAACATACTTAAAAACACACACACACATACATACTCACATTAACATTTTTCAGTTCTCTCAAACATGTGCAAATTATCTAAAACTGCTGTTTGCGAGCCTTGTTTTCTGCAAAGGCAATCACAATGTCCTCCATGTCCAAAGACTGGTGAACATCCCGCTCAATTGACATAAGTGCCAGTCCTGTGAGCCTTTCTTGGCCTATGGTGGACCTCATGTAATTTTTTATCAGCTTCAAAGCTGAAAAGCTCCTCTCACCAGAGGCCACTGACACAGGGAGAGTCAGGAGTAGACGCAAAGCGATGCTTAAATTACTGTACAAATCCAGTAGCTTCTCACTGTAAATGTAATTAAGCATGTCAAATGGGGAAGTGGCTACATGGTCTGGAAAAGTGTAGAGAGATGAATTGATCTCAAGTGCCAAGTCATCAGCATCAATGTCATGGAGGGTTTGTTCCAATTTTTTGCATCGTTCATGAAGCTTTCCATTCTTTATTGTCTGCTTCATGTTTTCCTTTGAGAACAGAAAGTCATAAAGGTCATAAACACCCTTCAGTCTTGAAAACCTGTCACTTAGGCTTCTGAGGGCTGTGTCAACCATGGGCAGAAAGAAGTCTCTTCTAAAAGTCTCGTCTGGAGTAGACTGAGTCTCGTCTGTACCTTCATATAGAGACTTTATAATAATAACAATCATTAATAGAAGGTAAATTGACAGTTAATTAATCTTTAGTCTTTAGCTATGCATTTACTGAATGAGCACTGTGCAGCTGTTCGTCCGACTGTACTGTATTTTATTTTATTTTTCTAAACTGTTTTAATTATTCTTATTTCTTTTTATAATTTTAATTTCTTCTATGTAAAGCACTTTGAATTGCCATTGTGTATGAAATGTGCTATATAAATAAACTTTTTACTGTTAACAAACAATGAAATTATAATTAAATGTTTACTAATTATTAGTAGTGCTGCGAGTCGACTACCAATGCTTAAAAACATCCCAAGCTAATGTTTGATGCACAGAATTTATTGTGTGGTTTTCCTAAATAGATTATCACAGTGGAATAGTTAGTATAGCATGCTATGCCACTTTCATCAAAACCTATTACAAAGCTATAGCAATGTCATGTATGTATGATACATAAACATATTTCTGCTAGCCTACCTGCTGCAAAATTGCACCATTTGTACAAGACAAGTAGAGCTATTTTATGTGTGTAATTTATCACTTACCACTGTCTTGTTTTTTCTTATCCTCCTCTTCCTTTCTCTTCTTTCTTTTTTTGGCTTCCTGAAGCATAATTCCGCTTCATGACTGCCAAGGAAGTTTTGTATTTTGCCGGCAGCAGAGATCGCGTGGTTGGCTGGCTGCTATCAGCGAGGGGGGCCCCCTTGAGGGGGATCCCGATAACAGTGTCATTGCACTTTACTGCATTCACTATCAATGGGGCGCTCACACAGTTTGTCGCTGCATTTTATTCTTAACCAGTCGTTGTCTTGGGGCCCCAGGCCAGCTCTGGGCCCCAAGCAATTGCTTGGTTTGCCTGCCTTGTCGCGACAGGCCTGCATTTACGTTGTGTTCGGGTCTTTGGGAAACATCTAACAGGTCGACAAAATTAAAATCATCGAGATCTGTGTTAATTGAAAATAGTTTTTTAGTTTACATTCATGAAATGGAGTATACATTATAATTATAATGTTTACACCACGTTAGGGTTTAGTAAAACGTTTATAACAAAAGTGATTACGTTTTTAAAAATGTACTATACATGTGTGCAATATTGTTCTAAACTAATTTAGAATTAACATTTAAGCCAATCTAATATTTTTAAATATGCATGTGAAGAAAACGGCAATACATATTCTACACTGAATTATGTTATATATTAATTGCTTTATATAGAACTGCTCTAGTTTTTGTCACTTATTATTATAAACGATGGGCCATCAAAAGAAAAAAAAAATACTAATAAGAACACAATTTATTTATATAGCACCCTGCCCAGAATTCAGAAAGAACAACAGGACCGATATAACATTGGCTATAAATAATATCTCACTAAATAAAGATAAAAACAGCATATACAAAACAGTCAAATAGAATAAAAGACAATAATCCAGATTAAAATGCAACATATAATACTACAAACAAATCTTGAACAAATAGCATAAATTGTGATAAAAATGCAATCCCCAAGAACCTGGACAAATAGAGGGGGTAAACTGAAAGAAGGGGCAGAATGTCAGGTCTGTTTAATGTCTTCTTAAACAAATGAGTTAAAAACAAATGAATGGAGTTGGCTGATGTCATTAATTTAGGGAGGTCAGTCCACAGTCAGGGCGCTATATACCGCTGAAGGTCCTGCTGTCACCCACAGAGTGCAGGTTAGTGTGGACACAGAATGAGAGGAGTGTAGTGGGCAGGTCAATAACAGAATTTGATATTCAGTCCTGTAAGACACAGGGAGCAGTGAAGGTGTAGCAGGATGGCTGTAATGTGCTCGCTGTTGGAGGTCCGTGTCAGGACTCTTGCAGTTGAGTTTTGAAAAGCTGGAGCTGTGATATAAGATTAGAAGTGGCACCTGCCAGTAGTGACTTACAATAATCAGTGTGGGATGTGATAAAAGCAGGGACAAGTTTCTCAGCATTCGAAAAGGAGAGGAATGGGCAAACATAAGGAATGTGACACAGGTGGGAGTAAGAAAGTTTTGTAATATGGTTTACATGGGTGAAATAAGAAAAGGAGGAATCAAAGTGACACTGAGATTCTTTGCAGTAAAAGAAGGTCTGATGAGATCATCACCCAGAATGGTTGAAGAGGAGTTTGTTTTGTTAAGCTACACTTTAGTGCCACTTTGCAGGAGTTCAGTTATGTTACAATTTAATTTTAAAGAGTTTTGCTCTGTTCAAGTTTTAATTTTAATTTAATTTCACTGAGATAAGTTGTGAGCAGAGAAAGCTGTGATGAAGTGTCACTTTTAACACTGAAATAGATATAAGCTTCATCTACATAAAAATGATAAGCCAGTCCAAAGCTACAAATAACATGCTCAAGAGGAAGCACAGAGATACAGAAGAGCAGAGAATGTCATTTCATTAACAAGGGGAAGTCAGATGGAGGAACTCTTGTGAGAAATTAAGGCATGAGGGTTGCCCTGGACATGACATAAGCTGCATGGCCACAACACCTTGTGCAATAAATTACTTTTACACAAACTGGGACAGTAGCTCCTCAAGATGAAGGTAACAATGCTTAGCATAATAAGGAAAAACAAGCCAGAGCTCCCATCTCAACTGCTGGCCACACAGAATAGGACAGTGAAGACATTAAAGTTTGTCTAAACAAATGACACATCCTTGGTGCACAATGTGATCTGCACAGAGATAGGAGATTCCATGGCTAGAAATGATAATGGACTATAATGCTACAAACAAGATGAGTGGAGAATTTAGACAAAACATTATGCTGGATGCTGGCCACAGGCAATTTTTTTCAACATATTGAACATCTCAGAAAAAAATACTTTTGTCATCTCGACAACGTTGAACTGAGACTGGAACAGGGAGAAGGAGAAGAGCAGGGTAAACCATTGGTGACACCTCGCATGCTACAGGGACAACATGTGCCAAAGACCCCAGCATGTACAGCCATTGTGTCGATTCAACAGTACAATCCACAGGGGAACCAATGATGGCACCCGTAGTGTATACTGTCACACACGTGCACATGGGAGGCAGCTAATGGGCTTGAGTAAGGGCAGTTCCGAGACATACCGGGATGTGGCAGAGTGCACTGACTCTTTTTCTCCCTTGCATGCAGACCATTCACGGGAAATCCCACCTGGTCCTCTGGACGTCACTTTCAGAACTGAGCCAATGGAAGGAGACCTTGCTGGCTCCGGCCCCTGTGATGTCACGTCCGGGCTCGCACCAATGGCAGAAGACCCTCATGAGCCCGACCCCTTTGACTTCACTTCCTGTCTTCCCCTTTAAAAGCCTCCACCTTTTCCCTATTCCTTCAGTTCTGTATTGGACTCGGTTTTGTGCACATCATGGGCACTAAGCAAACTACTGTCAATCCTGAAGAATCCACTGCATCCACTTAACAGTGTCATCTCCAGGCAGAGGAGTAGCTTCAGTGACAGACTAAGGAGATCGTTCCTCCCCTACACTATGCGACTCTTCAATTCCACCCGGAGGAGTAAATGCTAACATTATTCAAAGTTATTGTCTGTTTTTACATGCATTATTTATTACTCTTTAATTTAATATTGTTTTTTTGTATCAGTATACTGCTGCTGGATTATGTGAATTTCCCCTTGGGATTAATAAAGTATCTATCTATCTATCTATCTATCTATCTATCTATCTATCTATCTATCTATCTATCTATCATTTAAAAGACGATTTGCAGCCAGGAAACCAAATTATACGGGTGGCTGCCCCAAACCTTGCTATGTCTCATTGTGGCTTTTGTGACAGTATGCATAGTGAGTGTGTTTGTGTGTCTCACTGTGTGAACTGTACAGTTATTACAGTATTGTGTAGAAAATGAAAATATTCAGTTCTGCTTGATAAACAAATAGGATGTGATCTGAGGGTAAAGAGTAAACAGGTTATTTACTTTGCTTGTTAAAATAAAGTGACCATCTGATTTAAGAAAAAAAGTCCCTCAATAGTACATACATAGCAAAAATGTAATCATAAGTTGAGATTCAACACAATTATATTTCATGCTTCTCAAAGAGAAATTAAAATACGATGTTTGTAAACTACTGCATTTGTGAAGGACTGAAGTGTAGGGCTATCTAAAACTATCATTGAGTGTATTTCAGTAACTTGTGTAGTGACTTAGAAAACCACAATATTACATTAAAATATACTGCTCAAAAAAATTAAAGGACCACTTTTTAATCCGAATATAGCATCAAGTCACTGAAACTTGTGAGCTGTTGATCTGGTCATTGAAGTAGCAAAGGTGGGTGGGGGCAACAATGAGATGACCCCCAAAAACAGAAATGAATGGTTTAACAGGTGGAGGGAGGCCACTGACATTTTTCCCTCCTCATCTGTTTTGTCACTCGTTTGCCATTTAGCTATGGTCAGTGTCACTACTGGTAGCATGAGGCCATACCTGGACCCTACAGAGCTGGCACAGGTAGTCCAACTTCTCCAAGATGGCAGACACATCAATATGTGCCATGCCAGAAGGTTTGCTGTGTCTCCCAGCACAGTCTCAAGGGCACTGAAGAGATTCCAGGAGACAGGCAGTTACTCTAGGAGAACTGGACAGGACCCCTTGTAGAAGGTCCTTAACCCATCAGCAGGACCGAAGGAACAGAATGAGCACTGCCAGAGCATACCAAATGACCTCCAGCAGGCAGGCCACTGGTGTGAATGTCTCTGAGCAAACAATCAGAAACAGACTCCATGAGGGTGGCCTGAGGGCCTGACATCCTCTAGTGGGCACCCTGGAGCTCAACTGGCATTTGCCATAGAATACCAGGATTTGCAGGTCCACCACTGGTGCCCTGTGCTTTTCACAGATGAGAGCAGGTTCATCCTGAGCAGATGTGACAGACGTGAAAGGGTCTGGAGAAGCTACGGAGAACATTATGCTGCCTGTAACATCATTCAGCATGACCGGTTTGGTGGTGGGTCAGTGATGGTCAGACTGAGGAGGCATATCCATGGAGGGATGCACAGACCTCTACAGGCTAGACAACGGCACCTTGACTGCCATTACGTATCAGGATGAAATCCTTGGACCCATTGTCAGACCCTATGTAGCTTATGTCATGTCCAGGGCAACCCTCATGCCTTAATTCATAATATAATAATTAATTTATCTTAATTTTATAATAATATACACTGTAATCTTATATCACAGCTCCAGCTGATTCAAAACTCAACTGCAAGAGTCCTGACACAGACTGGCAACAGCAAGCACATCACAGCCATCCTGCTGCAGCTTCACGGCTCCCTGTGTCTTACAGGATTGAATATTAAATTCTGTTATTGACCTGCCCACTAATGTTCTCTCATTCTGCACCCCTCACTAACCTGCACTCTGTGGGTGACAGCAGGGCCTTCATCTGTATATAGCGCCCTGACTGTGGACTGACCTCCCTAAATTAATGACATCAGCTGACTCCATTCATTTGTTTTTAACTCATTTGTTTAGGAGGACATTAAACAGACCTGACATTCTGCCCCTTCTTTCAGTTTACCCCCTTTATCTGTCCAGGTACTCAGGGTTTGCATTTTTATCACAATTTATGCTATTTGTTCAAGATTTTTATGTTGTATTTTAGTCTGAATTATTGTCTTATATTCTATTTGAATGTTTTTTATATCCTGTATTTATCTTTATTTAGTGAGATATTATTTGTAGCCAATGTTTTATCGGTCCTGTTGTTCTTTCTGAATTTTGGGCATAGGAAGGGTGCTATATAAATAAATTGTGTTCTTATTAGTATTTTTATTTTTTTCTTTTGATGGCCCATCGTTTAAAATAATAAGTGACAAAAACTACAGAAATTCTATATAATGCAATTAATATATAGCATAATTCAGTGTAGTATATGTATTGCCGTTTTCTTCACATACATGTTTAAAAATATTAGATTGGCTTAAATGTTATTTCTAAATTGGTTTAGAACAATATTGCACACATGCCTAGTACATTTTAAAAAAAACGTAATCACTTTTATTATAAACGTTTTACTAAACTCTAATGTGGTGCAAACATTGTAATTATATTGTATATTTCATTTCATGAATGTAAACGAAAAACAATTTTGAATTAAAACAAATCTTGATGATTTTAGTTTTGCCGACATGTTCAATGGTTCCCACAGACCCGAACTCAACACAAATGTTAACATTAATATTTCACAGAAACGATCTGTATTGTTTAGTTTGATGTATGACACGGCGTGATGGCAGAAACCCTCTGAACTTCACAATGATACATATTATTTGGTTTGATGTACTTTTCTTCCTTCTCATATTTATCGCTTAATTTCTGAACAGGCTATAAAACAACAACACGGACTGAACCCAATTCGGCCAAATCAGGTTGAGCCCCGAACAGTTCAAAATTCACAGTTTATATAATCATTTCTTATCATTCTGACATCGCTAGAAGCAGCCTATTCGCTGCTTTCTTCTGACTCCGTTTTCTGCAGCTGGTCTAATTAACTTTTATTAGAACCACCAATATTTCTTATTTTCTGTCAATTATCTTTATTTTTCTGCTTCGCTTATTTTTAGGTCGGCTGAGAGCCAACAGGTGTTTTCCCTTCTTCCATCCTTGAGCTGTCTTTATCTCATCGTTCTCCCTCTCGCTAGGTTATATTGGCAGCTAAAGCTAAGCTGTAATTAAAAAAGAAATTTGGCATGGGCCTTTATTTAACCATTTGTTCAGCATTCCTAACTTGCATTAATATTTGCACTAAGGTTAATGCTTATATATTTTCCTATATTTATTTATGCTAATACATGAATATACTAATTTTATTTTCTATAGTTGGACATGGCTGAAACATCTCCCCAGGCTGGCGTCCAGAAGGCATCCTATCAGAAACATCTCGTCTGCGCTCCTCACCCCATCTCGAAGGCTGAGCCCAGACACCTTGAAACTCATTTCCGTCCCTTGTATTTGCGATCTAGTGCTTTGGTCAATACGCACAGTTCATGGCCATAGGTGACGGCTCAGCACCCTCCCATAAATAAACTAAACTGTTTTTGAATTGTACAGATTGCTCATATTGGGATAATATTTGGAGGTTTTGTTTTCAGAATTGTCATATATGTAGAAATGAAATTAGCATGCCCCCTGTCCTCTATAATCAATTGATAGTACATACTAAATGGAACCCCAAGTTAATAAAAAGCAATACATTATAATGAAATCCCATAATAATACATATATCTTCTTGTTAAACTTTGGGTATACCTTCCTGAAAATAACTAACAGAATGGACTCCTCTGTGGTGCTAATACAGGAGGTTCCATTGAAAGATCATGCAGTGATATGACAGCCGTAGGGGGTGAGGCTGAAAGTAAAAATCGCGGTGATGGGAAACAAATGCATAGCAAATTGAGAAATGAGCCTGAAGATGATGAGGATTGGGATGAGGGCATGTCAGATAAAACTCTAAGGAATGAAAAAGGCCGAACTATAAAGGCAGCATGGGGACGGGAGCAGGCCTCAGTGGGGATCCTGTCACTGTGGGAAACCCCAAGAGAAAAACAGTTAAACAACAATGTAAGAGGCCTGCAGAGGCAAGTTATTGATTTGAGCCTGGAAAAGTTAGATCAAGTGCTTAGCATCGAGCAGAAAGAATATACAAATAAACTGAGAAACAGGAAAACACTGAAACACCTTGCTAGACTACGAGGAGGACAATACCCCATGTTGATTAAGAGAGATAGAGCGCAGTATATACCATGGGTGACACAGGATTTGGAGAACCTGGTGGAAGCACTTCCCAGCATTTATGAAGGAGGAGGCAAATGGGTCAGAGCATATGAGGAAAGAATGACAGGGAAATTGCCGGCTGTGGGGGACATTAAAGCATTAATAGCAAGAATGGGGGCACCGGTACAATGTCAAATTTGCTTGAGCGAGCCATTTTATCAGATGCACTGGGCACTCCTGTGTATGATGCAAATCTCTTTGACCCTTATAGGGCAGCATTGTGGAGGGTCCTGCGAGAAGAGTACACAGCTAAATTGGATCCAAAAATGTTGAAGAGGGACCTAATTGGTAACTCAGAAAATCCTGTTGCTTTAGTGGATAGACAGTTGAGAAAGTGGAGGTTTGAGATGGAGAAGGATCCGCTAACGGCTGTACTGTTCCGAAGGGCAGTGATCGAGGCCCTGCCTTGGCCAATGAGAGATAGGCTGGAGGGCACAATAGGCCTGGAAACAAAGTCATATAGAGCACAGGTGTCGAACTCCAGGCCTGGAGGGCCGCAGCGACTACAGGTTTTCATTCTAACCCTTTTCCTAATCAGAGACCTGTTTTCACTGCTAATTCACATTTTAATAGTCCTGTTAGAAGGATTCAGTCCTCTTGATTGATTCGTTTCCTTAAAATGCAGCCAAATAGAAATAAGACGTGAAACGAGCCAACAGATGACCAGCTAAACTGGGGCTTCAAACTCCAACCAGTTTCTTAATGAGAAGCCAATTCTTGCTATCAATTAAACTCGTTATTTAATTCCATGGCTTGTTGTTGCTCTCGTTCTGCCACAGCTGACATTTCTAAAACTGTTGATTTTCCGTTTCTCATAAGTACATCATCAAAGTGTTTTGAGAGATCAACCTTACTGAGACCTTCACCTTTCTTTATTTTCAGATATTGTATGACATGGCGGCTTGTTTTGTGTCTCATTATTGTTTGGCTGCTAATTAAAGAAAAAGAAACAACTAAAGGGCCTGAGTCCTTCCGTGAGAACTCTAAATCCAAAGAGGACTGTTTCATTTATGTTAGGTAGAATGCCCAGAGGGGACTGGGCGGTCTCATGGTCTGGAATCCCTACAGATTTTATTTTTTTTCTCCAGCCGTCTGGAGTTTTTTTTTTTTTTGTTTTTTCTGTCCCCCCTGGCCATTGGACCTTACTCTTATTCTATGTTAATTAATGTTGACTTATTTTGTTTTCTTATTGTGTCTTTTATTTTTCTATTCTTTATTATGTAAAGCACTTTGAGCTACTGTTTGTATGAAAATGTGCTATATAAATAAATGATGTTGTTGTTGTTGTTGAGTTAAGTTAATTAAAAGAATTAATTAACAGCAAAAACTGGTCACTAATTAAGAAGATGGTTAGAATGAAAACCTGCAGCCACTGCGGCCCTCCAGGACTGGAGTTTGACACCCCTGATATAGAGAGTTCTGTGATCATGTATTCTATGCGGTGGAAAAAAGCGTGCGGAAGAAAGAAGGCTGAGCGAGCAAGAAATGGAGGTGTTGAGAAAGCTAGCTCAGCTTCAATTGGGAGAACTGACACAGAAAAATAAAAAGATGGTCCAGGCAGTGATCCACACCTCGGAATCGGGACCAGCCCAGGACGATAAGATAATGGCGCCAATGGTCTCCCAGCAGACTGTCCCTGTCCAGCCACAAGCAGGACAACCTGTAGTAATGCCAACTCCTGTACAGGTGTCCCAGCAGCCTGCCTATGTCCAGCCACAGGCAGGACAACCCCCCAGAATGCCACCCCCTGTGTGTTTGTGTCTCCCTCCATACCAGCAGCAAGGTGGTGGAAGAGGACAACAGAGAGCTCCCAGGGGTGGAAAGTTTAAGGGACCAGTAGGACCCCCTGGAATGTGCTGGGGATGCGGCCAACCAGGTCATATCAAAAGAACCGGCTGAGCTAGACCATGGCTACAGGGCGGCAGCCAGCCAACCCAGAATAATCTGAATTTCCAGTTTAATATGCCTCATACTCAAAACCAGCCAAATTACAGTGCTCCCCAGTCATAGAGCCAGATGAACTATAATGGACTCCAAGCTCAGAGCCAGTTTGGGGTCAGCAGCAATCTGTGTCAGGACTCACCAATCCTTGAATGGGGTTCATTCAAGACTTTTAGGGAGGCTCAGAGGATACTGCTTGGGAGGGAAAGTACCCAATGCTATCTGGGGGTGTTGATGGTGAAGAAGGCACTAATGTTGAAATAGAAGGGAAACACATTTCAGTAATGATAGACACTGGAGCCACATACACCTGTGTTCTAAAGAAAGATGCAACACACCTTCCCATGTCTGGAAAACATGTTAAGATTGTAGGATTCTCGGGACAAGCTCAGTTTATTCCACTAACGGCTCCAGTACAGCTTTGTTTACTGGGCAGAGTAGCAAAAATTCCAATTCTAGTCTCAGACCAATCGCAAATAAATCTTTTGGGAAGGGATGTACTGTGCAAAATTAATCTCACGATTTTGTGCACCCCAGCTGGAGTGTACCTGAATACAGGTTACATTTCAACCCAGATGCCTGTTCAAATGCCGGTCGCTATTGTCTATTTACTAGGAGATATGCCCTCATACTCATTGAATCACCCAGCTGTGGGAAAAGTGGGGACAATTTTTGTCTTCTCGACTGCCACGAGCCAGAAAACCCAGGCTAGAATATCACTGCACTATGATTTCTGATACTAAATCCATCGCTCCAACGTTGCGCAGACAACAACTATTTAAAAATCTCGCACCTGGCTTGTGTAAAAGGGATTCCTAAAGTAGTGGTGCTGACTGCCTGCATACAGGCAATGAAACTTGACACCACACAAACTGCACTAAGGCAAGAAATGGAATGCAGTCCCAGCCGAGCTATGGTCGGCCCATGACATTGACGTAGGATTAGTTAAGACAGCAAATCCTGTGGAAGTGATAGTTAAACCTGGACACCGCCCACCATGGAGACTGCGGTATCCACTCAAGCCAGAAGCAGAGGAGGGCATTCAGGGCACAATTGCTAGATTACTGGCAGCAGGTGTGTTAAAAGAGATGAGGAGTGTTTGTAACAACCCCCTCTTACCAGTCCTAAAAGCAGATAAATCAAAGTGGAGGCTTAGTGCACGACTTAAGAGCGTGCAGCTATTAAAACACTCACTTGTATTGTTGTAAGCCAAATGATTTAACCTTTCTATTACATGTAACTTGAATAATTGTCCGAATTTATATCTACGTGCACAACATCAGCATATATAAAATCAAGTGTGAAGGGGCCCCCTTCCGTTAGGGCCCCGGACCAGATTTCCGTTTGTACCCCCCTGGTGGTGGGCCTGGGGAGTTTCTCAAAGAGTGCATGGTAGAGACAGCAGGTATCTTGTGTCCTGAGAGCAAGAACAAATTTGAAAAAATTAGCTCATCACGCAGGACAGTGACTCGCCATGTTGAGCTAATTGACGATGACTTAGCCAGCAAGTTAAACAAAAAAGCGGAATCATTTACATTATATTCCTTGACACTGGACGAAAGTAATGACATAAAGGACACCGCTCAGCTTTTAATTTTTATCAGAGGGATTAATGACAATTTTGAGATAACGGAGGAGTTTTAGGCCATGGAATCCATAAAGGGAAAAGGCAGGGAAAGGACTTGTATGACAGTGTGTTGGGGGTCATCAATAGGGACAAGCTACCTTGGAGTACGCTCGCCAGCTTTTACCACAGATGGATCATCAAATCTGACTGGGTTGCTCAAAAGAATCCAGGAGAGGGTGAAGGAGGACAACCTTGAGCAGGAGGTAATTTTCTTACACTGCCTAATCCACCAGGAAGCACTGTGTAAATCCATATTGCAGCTTGACTACATAGTGAAGCCAGTTGTAAAAGTCGTTAACTTTATTCAAGCGAGGGGACTTCAGCATCGTCAGTTTATTGTTTCTTGAAGAAATTAATACTGATCACCAGGACTTGCTTTACCACACCAATGTCCGCTGGTTAAGTTTGGGGAAAGTATGTCGATGAGTGTGGGAGCTCAAACAGGAGATTATCTCATTTTTGGAGCTACTTGAGAAAGCTGACGATTTTCCTGAGCAGAGTGACACAGATTGGCTTTGTGATTTAGCTTTTGCTGTGGACATACTGACACACATGAATGAGCTGAACGTGAAGCTACAAGGGAAAGACCAGTTTGTGCATGAGATGTACACAAACGTCAGAGCCTTCAAAACCAACCTAGCTTTATTCTCAAAGCAAATGTCAAACAACTCATTCGTTCATTTCCCCACACTGGCTACACTTAAAGAGGCCCCTCGACTTGTGAAAAAATACAGGAAATCACTGGACGACCTGCATAGAGAATTCTACTGTCGGTTCTCTGATTTTGGAAAAATGTACAATTCACTTCAGCTGGTGTCATGTCCCTTCACACAGGACCCTGAAACGGCGCCACAGGAGTTGCAGTTGGAACTGATTGCTCTCCAATGTGACACCATCTTAAAGGAGAAGTTCAACTCTCTTAAACTGGATGAGTTTTATGCTTCATTAAGTGCAGCCAAATTTCCAAACATCCAGAAGATGGCACAGAGGATGCTGGTGTTGTTTGGCTCTACGTATGTGTGTGAACAGACTTTTAGTGTGATGAACACCAACAAAGCACCCCACAGATCCCAGCTGAGCAATGAACACCTCAGATCTGTTCTGAGAATTTCCACAACAAAACTAACACCAGACTTCGATGCACTGGCAAAAAAGGGTGATCAACAACACTGTTCCCACTAAAAGTGAATGTAAATATTAACACTGTAATGCCTTTTTTATGTTTATATTTGATATGTATGCATCTAGTGCTCGCCCGGCCCGTCTGTCAAATTTTAAAAGTCAATGTGGCCCCTGAGCCAAAAGGTTTGCCCACCCCTGCCCTAAAGTGTATATAGATGCGATAGGACAACCAAGAGGGATCCCTGAGAAATACAAGGCACGGAATGAGACCAAAGCAGGGTTTGAGTCACTATTTCGCTGGATTACACATAACAAGAATGTAGAATGGATAAATTATTTGTATTATAATCAGCAAAGATTTATTAATTATACTGATAATGCTTTGACCACTTTAGGTAAGCAGGTAGATGCCACTAGCCGGATGGCCTGGAAAATAGACAAGCTTTAGATTGGCTATTAGCAGAAAGAAGGGGAGTATGTCAGATGTTCAGGGATGAGTGCTGCACATTCATTCCAAACAACACAGCCCCTGAGGGATCCTTTACACAGGCAATGACTAAGCTTAAGGCACTTAGACAGGAGGTTTATGAAAATGCTAGAAGAGACAAAATTTCTGGAATATATTTACCTATGGGTTACAGTTTTGGAAGTCTTTGCTTATTAAGGTAGGAATTCTCTTATTGGCTATTTTACGAGTAAAATTGCTCTGCTGTGCCCTGCCTGTGGCCAGATCTTTCATCACCAGGATTGCTATAAAACAAATGAACGTGCAGATTTATGAACCACAGCCAACACCAATGCCAGATTTCACTTTTGTTTAGATATTTTACAAAATGAAGCCCAAAAGAAGAGGCTCCCCGGGTGAAGTGCTGATAACCGCTCCACAGGGAGGTGACCCTCTACGGTGTGCAAAGTACCTGAGTTGAAGAAAAATGTAATTTCTGTGGAAAAATACTTTATCCAAATGAAAGGAAACCACTTATTATGGACTATTACTTTATTATTCTTTATAAGCCTCATGTATGCATTACTCTCTTGTAACCTTCATGTATTATGTTATGTTCCCATGTTATTCAATTTTATATGTACTTTTGATTAATTATGCATATTTTTGACTGTTAGGATAGGGCCAGGAAATCATTTAGTCCTCTCTGTTGATTGATGGGGGGAGATGTTTGGCTCCAGTGCCACCAGAGGAGGAGTACAGGTGTTGGAAGGTTAAGAAGAACTATATGGGGCCTGTATTAGGCTCAGAGGAAAATTTAAGCCGACGTCCCCTACCTTTCTTTTAGAGTTTCAGGTTAGGTGGTGAGGCTCGATTAAGCCTCAAAGGGGGGATTTATGGAAAATAAAAAGTCATTTTGTTATTATGTTAGCATAAGTAGATATGAAAACTTATAAGCATTAAACTTACTGTAAGTGTTAACACAAATTAGGTATGCCAAGCAAATAGTCAAAAAAAAACACATGCCACAGTTCTTACTTAATTAAAGCTTAGCTGAAACCACCAATATCTTATCAAGCAGTAGGACAGAGAAGGGGGAGAATGATAAGAAGAAGGATGATAAGAAATTATTATATTAACTGCAACTCTTGGATTGTTTGGGGCTCAACTCGGTTTGGCTTAATTGGGTTGAGTCTGCATTATTGTTTATTGCACTAAAGCTAATTACTCTGTTTGCCAATCCTCTGACTCTTAGAGCCTTCTTTCGAAGTGAGAAACTCTTGTGCATTCTCTACCCCGATAAATTTTAACTCTGAATTCGATTACAGAACCTGAGCCTTCCTACACGTGTTTAAGGAATAAGTGCTGTGAGACTTGAAACGCAAGTGTCCATTGCTCTTTTGAGGAGAGTAGAATGGCCCACAAAACACCAGGGATGATATGTTTGGATTTATTTTGAAGCCAGTCATGCCTCATTTAAATCAAACCCAAAGATAGGTTAGTGGCTGTTTCGGTTCACCAGCAGGATGAGACTATAAAGGGCTATTTTGTTTTGCACTCCCGTCACATTCCGTCCTGTTTTAAGCATTAATGTCTGCGTTTGCTCAAAACAGCCATAACCCAGAGCTGTTCAGTAACACGTCTCTTCTTAATTAATGGCTTAGTTTTAACTGTGAAGTCGATTACTGAAGCGGGGCCTTCCTAGAAGTGTTTAAGAGATAAGTGCTGTGAGACCTTAAACATGAGTGCCCATTGCTCTTTCGCGGAGATTAGAATGGCCCACAAAACACCGAGGGTGACGCGTTTGGTTTTATTTTGAAGCCAGTCATGCCTGCTTTAAATGGAACCCAAAAATAGGTTTGTGGCTGTTTCGATTCACCAGTAGTGTGAAACTACAGTATATAGGGCTATTTTGTTTTGCACTCCCATCACATGCCGTCCTGTTTTAAGCATTAATGTCCACGTTTACTCTCAACATCCAGAACCCAGAGCTAAACAATCACATTCCTACTGTTGATAAACGTGTCTCCTGTCAATTAAAGGCTTAGTTTTAACTTTGAAGTCGATTACAGAGCTGAGCCTTCCTAGACGTTTTTAAGGGATAAGTGCTGTGAGATTTGAAACATGAGTGTCTATTGCTATTTTGCATAATCTAGAACTACCTACGAAACCCCAGGGATGATGCTTTTGGCTTTATTTTGAATCCAGTGTTGCCTGAATTTAAGGGATCCTGAACGTACATGTCTGACTGTTTTAATGCACCAGCAGGAGGAGTCTATTTTGGGCTGTTTGGCATTGTCCAGTCATCACATACTGTACTGTGTAAGAGTTAATGGAAAAGTTCCCTATAAAGATCTTGTATCCAGAGGTAAATGAATCCTTCCCTGGTCTTCTCCAACGAGTCTCCTTTTAACTAAGTGCTTAGTTTTAACTTTGAAGTTCATTACAAAAGCTGTGCCTTCATATATGTTTTTAAGGGACATATGCTGTGTGACTTGAAACGAGTGTCTCCATTGCTATTTTATGGAGGCTGGAAGTGAAACACTGGCGATGACAAGTTAGGTTTTGTTTGGATTCCAGTCATGACTTCATTTAACTGAAAAAGATACGTGTCTGGCTGTTTTAATGCACCAACAAGAGGAGACCATTTGGGGTTGTTTGGTTTTGGCCATTCGTTACTTACTTTTCTGTTTAAGAGTTAATGGCCGCATTCACTCTAAAGAGCTTGAATCCAGAGGTATATTAACCTCTTCCTTGATTTGACCATCATGTGTCCTCTCGGGTAAGTGCTTAATTTTAACTATCAAGTCCATTATGGATGTTTTGCATTTCTAGACATTTTTAAGAGATAAATGCTGTGAGACTTGAAACGCACATCTCAATGACTATTTTACAGAGGCTGGATGTGCCCATGAAACACCTGGGATTACAAGTTTGGTTTTATGTTGAAGCCAGTCATGCCTGCATTCAAGGGAGCATAAAGATAAATGTTTGGATGTTTCATTGCACCAGCAGGAGATGACCATTTAGTCCTGTTTGGCTTTGCACTGTCATCACATACTGTCCTGTTTAAGAGTTACCGGCCGCGTTTACTCTAAAGAGCTTGATCCCGGAGGTAAATTTACCCTTTCCTGGTGTTGACCCAGATGTTTCATCTCGATTAAGTGCTTAGTTTTAACTGTGAAGTCCATTACTGAAGCTGTGCATTCTTACATGTTTTTAAGGGATAAATTATATGATTCTTGAAAAGCAAGTCTCACTTGCTATTTTACGGATTTTGGAAGTGTTCATGAAACACCGCAGATGACAAGTTTGGTTTTATTTTGACACCAGTGATGCCTGCATTCAAAGGAACCTAAAGGTATGTGTCTGTCTGTTTCACTGCACCAGGAGGATTAGACCAATTTGGGCTGTGTGGCTTTGCACTCTTGTCAGATGCTGTCCTGCATTTTGCCACGTTTACTCTAAAAAGCTTAAACCCAGAGCTACATGGATCAATTGCTATTGTTGACCAACATTTCACCTCTTATTTAAGTGTTTAATTTTAACTTTGATGCCAATTACACAAGTAGAGGGTACCTTAACATTTTTTAGAGATAGGTATTGTGAGAGTTGAAACACGCCTCTCTCTTCCTTTCTTAGCGACGCTGGCAGTAAATATGAAACACCAGGAATGACAGCTGTGAAAGAAAAATTAACTGCTTACAAGCTACTAACGGTTAATAGCTGACAAAGCCGTTTTGCTATAACGGCAGGTTATTCATACATGCGTCTGTCATAAGATGGTGCAGTAAGCTGACCCAGGAAAATTTCCAGTTTCTTTAGGAATATGTCTATTTCACATAGGAAAGATGACCTTTCCTTCTTTAGGGTCTAAGTGAAAAAAATAAGAACAGATGGCTCAAGAGCGTAATAAAATAAAATGCTTAAATAAATTATATTAAGTTTTTTTTGTTATAAATAAAGGGAACGTAGAGGAAGAAGAAATTTGAAAAGCCAATAGGAAAAAATATAATTTTGCTCTTCTGCAATGCAATGTAGAATCCAGATGGACACTATTCTACACTCATCTGTGACTGAATAAAAATCCAATTGATTGAACTTGTCCTGTCTTCATCCGGTGGGTTTACTTCCACACAGCTTTTGTTTAATTTTGAAGCCAGTTGTGCTTCCTTTGAAGGGGACCTAAGAAAATGTATCTGGCTGTTTCATTTCAACAGCAGAAGGGGGCGATTTAGGGCTGTGTGACTTTTCAGTTTTGTCACGTTCTGTCATCTTTAACATTTAATGGTCGCGTTTCCTCTGAATGAATTAAACCCATTGCTAAAGTAACCCATTTCTGGTGTTGAGCAATGTGTCTGCTGTCAATTACATACTTAAATTTAACTGTTAAGGAGATAACGGAAGCAGATCTTTGCCAGACATCTTAAGAGTTAGGTATTGTTAGACTTGAAACCCATGTTTCATTTGGGGTTTTTTTTGCGGCTATTAAAAGTCACTACTACGAAACACCAGGGGTGACAAGTCTGATTGTATTTTGAAGCCAGTCATTCCTTCATTGAAGGGAACCTAAAGAAATGTGCCTGGCTGTTAAATTACACCAGCAGGAGGAGACCATTTAGGGTTATGTGGCTTTGGGGTGTCGTCACATGCTGCCTTGTTTAACAGGTAATGGTGTTGTTTCCTCTAAAGGCATTAAACCCAGAACTAAATGAACTCTTTTCTGGTGTTGACCAGCATGTCTTCTCTGAAATTAATACCTCTTTTTAGCTGTGCAGATGATATGAGAAGAATATTGATACTAGACATGTTTAGATAGATAGATAGATAGATAGATAGATAGATAGATAGATAGATAG
>JANRMT010062799.1:6501039-6557317 GCA_026402145.1 Polypterus bichir lapradei
TAGATAGATAGATAGATAGATAGATAGATAGATAGATAGATAGATAGATAGATAGATAGATACTTTATTAATCCCAAGGGGAAATTCACATAATCCAGCAGCGGCATACTGATACAAATAATGATATTAAATTAAAGAGTAATAAAAATGCAGGTAAAAACAGACAATAACTTTGACTAATGTTAAAGTTTTATATTACAGCCATATTTACATTGGAGCTTCACATACAACTTCATGCTGAAATGGACAATGAATAAACAGATTCAGATGTTGATTGGATTGTTATATTTGGGTCCATTTTTATATATTTGTAATTAGACTTCATGTCTATAAGAGTGTGCCAGTTAAACTCAATTCTGTATTATGTTGTCATTTTTAATCACGCAGATTTGTGTGAAGTCGTCCATTTTTTTTTATTGCTTCTTTAGTTCTTTGTGTCACATCTTGATCTCTGTTCATGAATTAAGCTTATTGCCTCTACTGTAATCCAGCCGCAGGGGATGCACAAACCAGTTTGTTTTTCGTGCTGGTCCCAAGCCCAGATAAATTGTTACATCAGCCAATTTTGCAGCCAACAATACAGATTTCCATACCTGATTTTTCAAGGCCTCGGTTAACTATGGCCACCACCACTACTGTTAAAGGGTGCTGGCCGAAATTGGGCTACTGTTTGCTGAAGAAAAATGGGGAGATATTTCTGGAGGCCAGAGAAGCAGAGGAAGGTAAAGGGAGTGGAATTGAGGATTGGAACTTTGAATGTTGGCAGTATGACTGGTAAGGGAAGAGAGTTAGTTGATGTGAAGGAAAGTTGATATATTGTACATGCAAGATACTACATGGAAGAGGAGTAAGGCCAGGTGGATTCAAATTGTTCTATCATGGTGTGGATGGAAGGAGAAATGGGATACTAGTTATTCTGAAGGAACAGTATGTCAAGAGTGTTTTGGAGGCGAAAAGAGCATCAGACAGAGTGATGATTATGAAGATGGAAACTGGAGTTGTTATTATTATGTTATAAGTTATGATGAACAAGTTGGGTGTGTGATGGATGAGAAAGAAGATTTCTGGAGTGAGTTGGGTGAAGTGATGGACAGTGTACTCAAAGGACAGAGAGTGGTGATTGGAGTGGAGTTCAGTGGACATGTCGGTGAAGGGAACAGAGGGGATGTGGAGGTGATGGGCAGGTATGGTATCAAGGAGAAGAATGAAGAAGATCAGATGATAGTGGATTTTGCGAAAAGGATGAACATGGCTGTGGTTAATACATACCGTGTTTCCCCAAAAATAAGACAGGGTCTTTTATTAATTTTTGCTCCAAAAGATGCACTAGGGCTTATTTTTGGGGGATATCTTATATTTATTCATGTACAACAATATACATTTATCCAAATACAGTCATGTCATCTTCTTCCGGAATATCGTTATAACTCTCCACAGTCAAACCCTGAATTTCAGCCGGAATTTCTTGCTACCTGCGGTTGGCTGGTGCCCTGCTCGGGGTTTGTTTCCTGCCTTGTGCCCTGTGTTGGCTGGGATTGGCTCCAGCAGACCCCCATGACCCTGTGTTCGGATTCAGCAGGTTGGAAAATGGATGGATGGATGGATATATATATATATATATATTCATACACATGAGCATGGGAGGTATCTAAAGGGCTCAATTGGTTGTAATTAAATGTCAGGGTGTGGCAGTGTGCAATGATCCTTCCTCTCTTTCGTCTGCAGATCAGCTGAAGGAAATCCTGCCTTGCCTGCATCTAAGGATGTCACTTCCAGTTCCACCTTCACTGACATTACTTCCGATTCCAGTTCCACCAGTTCTCCGATAACCACCATTTTCAACACTATTACTCTGTTCTGTTTTGGACTACAGTCTGTAAAGACCGTTTTTTTTACTGAACCTACTTTTTGCCAAGTATATGGGCTGGCTACCCCAAACTTCATTCTGTTTCTTCTGTTCTTTATTTCCACAGTTGGCATATTCAGCAGGATTTGCCCTGAAGATGAATCAGGAGCAGGGCCTCAACACAATTCTGGTTAATATGGCCTCAAAGTTCCTGACCCTGAAACTCCAGGTGTTGGAGAATAATGAATGCAGCATGCAGAGTCCAAGGCATGAGCACAAGCACGTGTCACTGTCCAACAAGGAGTAGGCTCTGTCCCTCCAGAGTAATGACAATATTGAATCTTACTTTTTAATATTTGAACAAATAGGCAACAGGAATCACTGGAAGTATGAGGAATGGGTTAACTTAATAGCACCGTTCCAAAAGAGGGAAGCACAGAAGACTTACTATGACCTGTCAGAGGAGACAGTCGCCAATTTTGATGCTCTGAAGACTGAGGTCCTCAAAAGGTATGGCATTTCCCCGGACCAGCAGGCAAAGATTTGTCATGAATGGCGATTTGACCCAGAGAAGCCAGCATGCTCACAGGACTTTGATTTGTGAAGCAAGGCAGGACACTGGCTACGGCCAGTCGTAAATGACTTGTGACAAGTCCTTGAGCAAATCTCTTTTGATCTCCTAATAAATGCTCTTCCCGATTAACTTGCCAAGTCGGTCCAGCAGCAGTCTGGTAAAAAATACAGAGGCTTCCATCTTTACCACAGAACATCAGAATGGTCTAAATGACAAACCAGGACATGACGTGTTCTGAATGAAGAGCCTGTGCGCTACAGCATAGAGACCATGTGGAAGCCAAAGTACAAGCACACAAACCCCCGTGCTGTTTCAAATGCGGGGACGTTTGGTACATCATACCCCCCACTGCCCTTAACTCAGCGAGCTCATGGAATGTAGCTGGATGAAGGGAAAAGGGTTTTATGCACTTGCTAACCCTCTTTCTCTTTCTCTTCCCTGCACAGGAGTGGTACCAGTTAATGTGCATAAGGTGACAGTTTCAATAGATTCCGCCATTAACATTTGTATTTTTGCTTGCCATTTTGTGTTACAGCAACAGTGGTTGGATTGTAAGACCAGTCTGACCTGTATCCACCATGAAACCTGATGGTACAGGTTTCATCAAATATGAGGGCTCACTTAAAACACTCACAGTAGCAGTCCTCCGGAATCCTCCATATCTGATGATACTGTGGCGAGACTTGTCTGACATTAAAAGTGGTTTTACACAACCCACTCCTAAGAAAGTTTTGGGCCTAGTAACAGATGGGAATATTTCATCACAAGCTTCCTCCATGCCATGTTTACAGCCGGCCTTGAGGAGGCATATGGCCATTCAGTGTGATGTGGTGACTCCTTGAACGTCGCAAGACAAGTCTCAGGATGAAACCATGTTGACTGAGGTTGACTCTGATCCTCTCACTACATTACAATTTCAAGTCAGGTAAACTCTGGCCTCCTTAAAAGAGGAGTAATGGAATGATGATTCCTTTAAGTTTGCAAAAAATGCAGTTGTTCTGGTTAATTTCCAACACACTCAGCATCCTATTCCACAGGACCCACACTCTGCCCTAAATTACAGTCTTTTCTATTGAGGAGTCAAGTGTGAGGGGGAGGTACGATCATTGTTGTTAGTGCCGCAAGTCTTACCGGTGGCAAGTCTGTGAACTAGCACACACCCATCTTCTATGAGCCCATTTGGGAACTGAAAAGACTCTAGAGCACATTAAGCTCTGATTCGGGGATTAATGAGGTGGTTTGATGCTTTTGCACTTCCTGCCTGGACTGTCAATTGAGTCAAATTCCTAAAATGGATAGCGCTCCACTAGTCCCCATTCCCCTTATTCATATTCCCTTTGAGTGACTTGGTATTGACCTTGTAGGACCACAAGAGCCCTTGGCTAGACGACATAAATATATTTTAGTCCTTTTGAAATATCATATGGGTGTTAACCCTATGGCATATTAGACATTCTAAAAAAAGGTTTGGAGATGAGCTCAAGGAGACAGGCAAAGGAATGGATCAGCCAGGACCTTACGACACATAAGTGGTACATCTGAACCAGGAAATGTCTCATCAACAACACAGCCTGTCCTGCATGAAAGGTGCCATATGAAAGAAAACATTCAGAAAGTAAGAAAGAATGAGAGTAATGGGGAATGATGATGACAAACAAAAGAAGGCAAAGTTCACATATTGCAGCTCTCTTGTAGCTGAAATACAAAGATGCAGTTCATAGATACTGTAGGAAGATGTACCCATGGTAAAAAAAAGATCTCTCAAACACTCAGCATATCATTGTGTGCTACAACTGCTATACATTCATGTCCACTTTGAAAAGCACTATATGAAAAAGAACGAACATAAAAAAAGAATGATAGAAAGGTCATTTAGTGCTATATAATAGCATTCAGTATAAAAGATAAAGGAAAGAAATATTAACAGTCATTAAGGGGTATTTTAATAGTGCCCAATATGAAAATAAGATGATAAATAAAAAAAAGGTAAAGTTGACGTCTTGTCGCCCTCTTCTGGTAGCCGTAGAAAGTTCCAGTACATAAAAATATTTTTAGAAGATGCGCTTTTGGTAAAAAAAAAAATCTCTTTCTATCTAAGAATAACTTCATGTGATACAAGTGCCATACATTAGTGTCCACACTAACAGGTAATATACTGAAAAGAAGAAACTAATGAAGAATGTTGAACCAGTCATTAAGCGCTATATAATTGCTATATAATAGTACCCAGTGCGAAAGGAGCTATATGAACAAATGAAATATTGAAGGTTTTTAGAGCACCATAAAAGTGTCCAATATAAAAGACGCTATATGAAAGAAAAAGAAGAAAGAACGACTAGACCTTCATTAAGTAGTATACAATATTGTCATCTATGAAAGGTGTTATATGAAATAAAAAGACAGCAACTAAGAAAGAAACGAGAGTACTGGTAAATGATGATGATAAACGAGAAAAGGCAAAATTGCCATCTTGCTGACACTTGTGGCAGATATACAACATTGCAGTACATAAATACTGTTTTTCGTTGTGTTTGTTTTTTGAAGATGCGCCTGTGGTCAAAGCCTGTACGTCTGTCTCATTGACTTGGCGTACCTGTAAGAGATGTTCACTATTTTATGTATATGGAATGGTTGTATAAATGCAATGTATAAAACTGTAATCTTTATTTCTGCTATTATTGTTATTAACACAGTTCAAGTAGGGACTTCAACGTTATTTAAAAAAAAAAAAAGCAAAATAAGGACGCCCCTGAAAAAATATACTTTGAAAGTTTCAGAATGGATAGATTAAGTACAGTCTACATCGGGAGATATCAAAAATAAATCTAAAATAAGTTTGTGTGGGGTGATCTTACTGCTTCCAAAAGATAGCTCAAAAAAAAAAAAAAAAAAAAAAGTCTGGCTGGCTACATCCTTCCTGTTGTCTCCAGCCATAACATCTTTGCCAGTTCAAAGTACTGCGATAAAAGACACAGAGAGAAGGTGGGAACCTAAGAGAGGAACAGGGACCATCCATCGTCTACACCTGCTTTATCCTGGCCAGAGGAGCTGGTGCCGATTGCATCAAGCATAGGGAACAGAACCATCACAGGGTAGGATGGGGGACCTAAGAGGAATTTTTTTTAAATCTGTGAAAGTACCCCATCCCGATGTAGGACCCGCTTTACAGCACGTGATACACTTACCTTCGTCATTAAATAGAAAAGAAATCACCCATCCAAGATCCCATTAAAAAAAAATAAATAAATCAACAACAACAACAACTCACAAGGAGTGACAACGCTTTTGTCGGTATCTTGAACGGGCTTGTTAAAAGAAGATGGTCCTGGGAGATCCATGCCCCCTGCCGGCCGGCCCAGACAGCATCATCTATAAGGAAATCCGAATTCAGCCGACGGTTAGCCGCGTGAAGTCTTTAAGCGGGTTTAGCTCAGGTCTGGTGCCGTAAGTGTTAAAGCTTTGACAGAACGATCCCCGACAATGAGCTGGACCTGCAATGGAGCTCGAGTCCAAGGGGGTCCAGAAGAATGATGGTAAGCATTGCTCTGTCTTTTATTTGCAGCGTCAACAGACAGATTGGTTCTTAAAAGTGTGGCAGCTCCAGTGTAACGGGGATCCAAGGAGCAGCTCTGCACCAGACCACCATCCAGGAAGCGGTGGGCTCAAACTTCTCCTCTTACCCTCATCAAAAGAAAAACTGCTTTGCGTCCTTTATTGGAAGAAAGAACAGACACCGATTGCTTACTTTTAATAATGATAAGAATAATAATAAAGAAAACTGACTATTTTGCATTGCTAAAGGGGAGCAAATGCTAAAAATTACACAAATGCAATAATAATAATAAATTTTATTTATATAGTGCCTTTCCCATGCTCACAGTGCTTTACAAAATAAACAACAGGGAATATATAAAATGGGATACAAAACAACATCTATATAAAACACTAAATAAACATAAATATAAGAAACACAAAGATGAACAATGGATTAAAAACAGAAGCGCCAGGTTACTGTTCTTCAATCAGCTCATTCTTATTGACTTCATCATTAAAGTCGCGAGCTAAATTATTAATATTTACTGAACTCTTCACACAAGGCGAGACACAATTGGCTTCTTAGTTGCAGCACAGGCACTTGAATTCACTCGCTGGAGGTCCCACAGTATTAGGGGGCGGAATTGCGCTCATACAACCACAGGGATGGATGAAATATCAAAGTGGGATTCTGTAAGCACAACACCACAACGGGCGTATAATTAGTTATTATTTGACTGACCCCTTTATCCAAGGCGACTTTTACAGACCCCTTTAAAAAGCAAAACGCTAGGATTTGAAAAATGTTTACCTCGGCCTGCTGCTGCTATGTGGTTTACATTAACAGATAGTAACGAGCGGATTTCGTCCCCGCGTCGCCTGCTGAGCGCCCTTTGAGTCGTCCGGTGCCGCACATCACTTGGGATGTTACCAAAGGGTGGGCTGATAGCTCAGAAGGTTAAGCGCTATTCCCGAAAAGACAGACCCGGGTTCAAACCCCCCATACCCACCATGTAGTATTTACTTCAAATTATTTCTTAATTGCCAGTTTACATGCAGTGCACTCCAACTTCTAGTAATATTAAAGACTTCGCAACAGACAATTAGCTCCCCCCGATAAACGGGTTAATTCAACCCACCCTCTACAATACTGGCCAGTCCAGGGGCCTCATGTATAACGCCGTGCGTAGAATTCGAACTGTAACATGGCGTAAGCAAAAAAAGCCGAAATGTGCTTACGCACAGAAAAATACAGATGCAGGAATCTGTACGTACTCCAACTCCGCTACATAAATCCCGGTCAGCGTGAAAAGTAACGTTGGTACACGCGCCTTTTGTCCCGCCTCAACTCCTCCCAGAATTACGCCTCTTTGAATATGCAAATCAATAGAAATCCCCCTTAACCTCAGCCTTACGCCAAGTGTAGGTTTAAATCGCTATTTGAACGTGGAAAACTTCTTACGCAACATTTCTGTGCGTACGCACCGTTTATACATGAGGCCCCTGGTGTATGTAGTAAAGGACCCCTTTATTTAAGGGGTCCGCTGACCTCTCTGTGGTATAAAGCACGAGTGACCGTCAATGTGGTGAGTCGGTTGCCGTAGCTCAACCGGTTAGATCATTGATGTAACCCACCGTTGCACGAGTTCGAATCCCAAACCCGCGTAAAGGGGTATTAATATAGAAAATAGTCTTTTTATTAGAGGGGGTAGGCAATAAAAATAATTTATAGCCGCTAAAGGCAGTGCGACATCGTGAAAACAGAACGACCCGAACCGGCCATGCGGTTCAAAAAGACCGAAGAAATGCCTGAGTTCAAAGCCCAGCCTCCTACCCCATAGGAATTACCTCACATGACATATAAACTGTCCATTTATTTGCAGCGCCCTCCATTCTGTCAATGACAAAAGAGATTTCTGATTCCATCCAAACGAAGGATTAGCTCACCGAAATAAACGAGCCGATTCAGCTAAAAAGGAGAGGTCCAGGGTTCGAGCTCCGTCCTCTCCCGCCGTGATGAGGGGCCACTTATTTAAACGATCCGCAGAACTGTCGCTAACATTAAATCCGTCTGGTCAGCATACTAGCCAATTAGACTCGGTAGCTCAATTGGTTAGACTACTCACGCAAGGTGGCTGAGTGCGGGTTCGAGTCTGCCCCCAAAATCATAACTTCATCTAAAATAAAGATCCTTTTCTTTATTTGCTGTGGCCTCCGACGAGTTAACGGTACAAATGAGTTCTATATCAGTCTTCTAAAGATGACCCCGTGGTGACATAGCGAAACAAACAGGCGACTTCAGCAACATAACCCGAAGCGCCAACGGAGGGAATCAAGTGCTCGTTTATTTTGTAGCGCCCTCCATTCTGTCAATGATATAGAAGATTTCTTGTATCGTACAACAGGAGGATTAGATCACCGAGCTAGACATGCCGATTCGGTTCTCCCGGTAAAAAGAAAAGGCTCAGGGTTCGAGCGCTGTCCTCTCCAGCAGGGATAAGGGGCCAAATCATTTATTTAAGGGGTTCGCAGACCTGTCACTAACATTAAATGCGTCTAGTCGGCGTAGTAGCCAGTCAGACTCGGTAGCTCAACCGGTTGGACCACTGCATGCATGCAACGTAGAAATGTGCGGGATTGAATCTGCTCCCCAAATCATAGCATCGACTAAAATAGAAAAAAGCCTCTTTATTTGTTGTGGCCACCAAAGAATTAACGGTATAAATGATTTCTATACCATTCTTCTAAAGGGGACCCCTGTGGTGGCATAGCGAAACAAGCACATGAGCCGAGACCGACCCCCGACAGGCAAGACCGAGCCGGTCCCGGAACAGAGAGCGACCGAAAGGGCGCCCCGAGTCAAGGAGGACCCAGAAGAATGACGAACAGAAAGGCTTTCTCTTGTATTTGACGTGTGGACGGCGAGATGAGTTGTTAAAAGTGCTGAAACTCCGAAACGAAGAGAGCTCAAAGAGGAGCTCTTTAGGATAAACACCTTCAGTGCCACCAGCCAAGATAAAACAGGCAGTGGCTTCGAATCTCCCTCCTACCATCATCAGAAGAAAATATGACCTGCAAAAGAAGGAAAACAGAAACCAAAAGTCACTTTTAATAGTCAGCCATAATAAGAAAACCTAGCATTATGCACTTGTAAAGTGAGGTAAATAAAAACTACAAAAATATAATAATTATAATAGTACATTTAATTATATAGCGCCTTTCCCATGTTCAACGAGTGTTTACAGGAATTTAGAAAAAGCATCACGGAATATATAATATTAGATACAAAATTATATTCGCATAAAACACTACATAAAGATAAATACTGTACTGGAAAACAACTTATTAGCTAAACAAACGCGCTGGATGGACCGAGGGTTCTCTCGTTTGTCAAATTTCTTGTTCTCTTCCATATGATTAATTATGATTAATTAACAAAACAGAACATCCAGCTCACTACTTCTCAATCAGCTCCTCCTTGTTTACTTATTTATTATAATATATTTTTGTAAAACGAATATCAACAGCAGTCCGATTCAAACATTTGTTCAAATCTTAACGTATTCCCTCGCTTAAGAGCACGTGGGAGGTGGCGTAGTCAGCGTTTTACTGACAGCCAAAAGAGGCGGAGCAGAAACGCCCATTAGTCCAATATCCAATAGCATTTAGAAGCAGACAGAAAGAACCGCCTGTTACTCGAATCTCCAATAGGCTTCGCAGATGGACGTGCAGAAACGCCCTCACATTTATTTGTCATTGTGGTGGTTTTCCCTGGCCCCAAATCCTTGACTACTCTACTCTTATCCTTGATACCCCTTCTGTAGAAATGTAAGCCACGACAGCGGAACGGATGCTGTCTTTTCCAGAAAGAGTCCCAATGTCCCATAAACCTACACCTGTCTATCCTACTCCAAGGTTTTACCTGGATGGCTGGGCAGCACAGGAAGACCTTCAGAGAAGTCCACCTTGTCAATTCTACATTTGAATGTAGAACAGATAACCTGCCTTCATTCATGTCATTTGTTCCAACATGGACAATGACATCTAGAACTATCCCCACTCTGGCCAAGAGCCTATCCACACTTTCGGGGCATTTTTCCACCTGTGGACCCAGAAGACAATACACAGTACTACAGTGTCTGCTCCCAGAGGAAACATGCATTTCAATAGACTAAGCCCACCACATAGCAGCCTACCACCTCAGAGTTTTCAGAGTCACTCTCCATTTCCACAAGTTGCTGAAAACGGTTTGACATCTCAAATTCTGGCGCCTCCAAATTTGTATTAGCTCCCTTTTTAATTAAAAAATAAATCTTGATTTAAATTAAGCATTGCCATTACTTAACACCTGTAATATTTCCTCCCTTATCTGCCTGTGTCTTTATTTAGAATTTCTTTCCCTTTGTCCTGACTAATCAATAATATTTTAGAATAAGCTCTTAAAGCACTGAGGAAGTAGATTCTCATCCCATTTCTTTTTCCTCTCCATTTATCTTTATCCGCCTATTAAACTCATCAGTTTATGTATTTTTACAAGCTTGGCAATGCTCTCTTTCTCAGGGGTGGGGGTTGATTTGTTTTAAATCCTATTTTTTGTAAAAATGTATTTATCTCTATGGAATGATTAAAATAAAGTCAATAAAATAAATTTAAAAATCTATTATTTCTACACCCTAATTCCTCCTCAATAACAAAACATGCTTCTTCTTATTAGTCCTTAGCTAAATGGTTATTTTCTTGCTTTCCTGAAGTCTCTTACTGTTTTCGCCCTTCCGCGCCCCCAACATGCTGCAAAATTTGAACCCAATTACCTTTTCATGATACAGTACAGGCATAAAAAATAAATAACAGCAAAAACTTTTTAGATGAGCATTGGTCTGGGAAAGGAAACGGTACGGTGGGCTTCTGTAACCCTCTTTATTTATTTATTTATTTATTTATTTTTGCTTTGACTTGGGTCCGGTTTAATTGCAAACGTTACGTATTGTGGTGTAATGCTGTTTACGTTCAGAAGAAGAACAAGAAAAAGGGTTAAGTGTTTAACAACGGCAACTACACTGGCGCAGGGGTTATTAGGGGGTCTCTACTGCACCTCAGCCCGGAGTGCGAGAAGGCACCTGGGTGACCGTTAATACAAGGCGAGGCATTGGCTCGCAGAACCGACACACGCGCGAGACACTGGCCGGGAAAACCTAACAGTACAGCACAAAATCTATACACAAAAAGCAGCTGCAAAATCAGGTAAATCACATTTAATACGCAGGTCAACAAAAGCACTTGAGCATGAAAGGGGGGCTATAAAATTGTTATTTACGTCAATAGCGGTTTATCATGAACTTGCGGCATTATAAACATTGTTTCCCATCCATGAGACCCATTCAAATAAAACAGTCACTTAAACATATTAACTTTCTAAACAGTCGCGTTATTTAAGGCTCCTAACGTGGCGAAGCAACTTGAACAGAAACAAATCCAGGGCATCTCGAAGGAGGCAGAGCTCATGGGGTCTTGACTCGAACACACCGTGTGATCCGAGTGCAGTCCGCATGTTCTCCCGTAACTTTGTAGTGTGCTTCACAATTCTAAAAACGAGCGGTGTGCTCAATTGAGGAGTCCCTGTTCGTGGTGTGTGGCTTCCCCTTCGGTGTGGGGCCTCAAAACGGGAGATGTCGCATGTTGATTGGATTACTACCTTGTAACAATAAATGAACTACAGTTTTTCAGTCAGCAAGTGACCTCGGCCTCTACCCTCGTATGTCAAATTGGGAACTGTGGGTAGAAACTCACCTTAAGTGTCTCGTACAGCAGAACAGGGTTACTGGAATCTGGAATGAACACTTTAATAACACAACTCGAGATCTAACAGCTCGACCTGTCAACTTACACACCCCGTCTTCTGGACAGCGCCATCACTTATTATTATAGCTCAAAATGTAAGACTGCTACCACGGCTTAATTACCAAAAAGAAGCATTCCTTACTAACATAATGTGTACGCAGATGCCTCAATTCAAAACTAAACGGCATGCCTGCCATGCACATCACACATGTCCAAGTAACTGAAACAATCTGGAACAAGACTCGACATTTGTCCACTTGTCCCAATTTTACATATTTATGCTCGGTTGCAGCTCTGCGTGGGCTGTCACCTGATCTTCCGTGCTGACAGCTCATTCGGATGAGCGCTTTCTGTTAGCTTCAACAACCACAGCAGCGCAGGCGACGATGCAGAATTCCATATGACTCACTTAGTGTAATAATACAAATAATAACAACAATTACCTGTTTCGCGTTGCTGACGTGACCCGAATTCTTCTTGCTTCTGGCTTAGGTTTAAAAATTAGGAAAGTAGCCTAAGCTGATCCCGACCCCCTCACCTCAACTAAACTTTAATAATTTTGTTAAACCACTAAAGTTCATAGCAAAAACATTAAAGAACTTCTAGCATTACTTAAGACCGGTCAGCGTGAAAGGCCGAAAGCGACGCGCCCCGCACAGGTGAACCCGTTTTCCACTAATTTTCCACATAGTCTGACTGCACCCAATGAGCGAAGAGGGGGCGGGACTACACTGGCCAGTACTAGAACCCGATAGGCTGCTAAGACTATCTAATAGGATTTAGAGGAGGTGGAGAATGGGATTCGCATATGGAAATCCTTTTCAGAATTGAATCGCCTTTCTTGATACCAAAATTCAAATTTCTGATATTGTATGTCTTTGAAATTTGATAATGACAAGATATCGGCGTATTAAAAAATTGATATTAAGTTACCTAATTTTGATATCAGCATTTTAAAAGGTGACATCCGGGCTGACAAGACAGCACACTGGCGCAGTAGTTTCGCTGCTGCCTCCAATACTATCCACTTGCAGAACCACAGCACCATACGTCACCGCATCCACTTTCAATATTCAGCAAGCGAATGTGCAGGTGGACGTCATACTGGAGCTCGAGGTCATTTTTGATATTAAAGAGGCGCCCGCAACGAAATGAAGTTTTAATAGTAAGAGACTTATGATTAAAGATTACTCTTGTTGTCACGCATAAGGTCTCTTCAGCGGTGCCATTGTTTATGAAAAGCTCTCAAACGGAATTCAGTGTCCTCTCGACGGTGCGAGCATAAATGTAATGCACGACAATTCGCATTGTACGACAGTGTATGTGAATAATCCCCTGTAGCCATGGATTAATGTTAGGGAGTTACGGTTTAACACTTGACATTTAAAGCATTGGTAAATATAAAATTTTGGATGGTTAGTAATATTTACATGTACTACTTACTGTTGTCCATTATTATTAAGTACATGCCGATTTTATTCCTGATTAATGCTTACTTTTTGTTTAAATGTTTACTGTTGTTTTACTGCCGTGGATAATACTAAATAGTCTTGATTACTCTGTGAGGTGACCTCAAATATCATGAAAAACGTCTTAAATAAAATGTATTATTATTTTACAATTTGTCAAAAAAAGATTGAGATTGCAAAATATTTGTATTTTATTTGTGGACATCTTTCTGCATTTTGGTTTAATAAATACAGTTGGATGTCTTTAAGTAATAAAATTCTTCACAAGTTTAGCTTTAATTATATTAGTGGATTTTACTGGTGAGGGAAATAATATTCAATTTTCATGTAATATGATCACCCTAAACATAGGCAGGGCTGGCTAGGTGAACGACAGCAAAATATCCCAACAGATGCGTTGAGTTCTGCATTCCTGAAACCCCTGGAACATTCTTTTTGCTACTTACAGTACAAGGCAAATATAGCCTTGCAGATAATAATATGGGATCACAGAGAGGAACACAGCACGCAACCCTGGAAAGCATGAAATAGTCTTGTTAGGTATCTATCATATTTTATGAAGCGTTTCCCAAAGCTTTAACAGTAGAAAGGTGGTTCAGCTACAAGTATGATTGTAAATAATTTGCTGTCAAATAAACATGCCGTTATTGGGTTTAATCCCATGTTTCAATCCTGTCATCTCAGAGCCTGTTGCAATATTATTGTTTGACTGCAGCCTGAAGGACACAACATCTATCTGATTGACCAGGCAAGGGTTAGAAGCCTGGATAGCAGTGGAAGATCGGCCATGTTTGCTGGTCTAATTCAAGGTCTGAAACTACCAATGTGAGATTCTTCCATGGATCCTTGGTCCACTCCTCATTTATGAAGTCCCAGTCTCTATAGTTGAGGTCTTTCAGAAGATGGTCAACAGGTTCCTGTATAAGTGGCTTGGATTGCCTCAAAGCCTTAGCTGTATTGCCCGATATGGCAAGAACAGTTGCCTATCAGCAGCCTATATGAAAAATTGAAGGTGACTTGCGTAAGAGAGGTCCTGCGATACAGGAATTCTCAAGACCCAAAAGTCTTCCAGGCTGGCATCAAGGTGAGAACAGGAAGGAAGTGGAGGACGGAAGAGTCAGTCGACAAAATAAAATTTCGGCTGAGGCACATTGACTTAGGGAAGAGCTGTTTTGGTTGCATCCTGACACCATGGTGTGATAAGTACTAAGGTAAAAATGTGAGGAAGCTGCTTCATGGCAGAGGTTTGTGCAGTAGTTGAGGATGAGTGAGCTAAGTGAATGGTTGGTATGAGGCAGCAAGGAGCTTGGACAAAATGGGAACTAGCTCCTGGAAACTTGGGAAATCAGAATCATACTGTATCCAGTTTTTTCCAAGCAGTGTATGATGTTCTACCAAGCCCATCTAACTTATTCTGCTGGTGAAAGATTGACTCTCAGGCTTGCCCGCTGTGCCAGAAGGATGGTGCTCTTGAATATATACTTCATATATCTTCAGTTGGAAAGTCCTGTATGAAGGGCACTAACACTGGTGACATAACCAGGTGCTTGAGGTTATAGCAGAGACCCTATGTAGTGGCATTAGCCCAGTGAAGAGCAGTGTCTTTTTTGTTCAAGGTGGGGACAGGCCACCTTCTGATGCCAGGTGTACACAACAACATAAGACTAGGAGCTGAAGGTTGACATGGGGGAATAACTTAAGTTCTCAGAGTCTGTGGCCTCAACATCACAGAGGCCAGATATGAGACTGCTATTCTAAGCACCTAGCAGGTTATCTTCTTGAAACTCACCATCCTCTGGGAAGATGGAATAGAGAAAGCCAATGAGAGAAAAAGAGCCAAGTGTTCAGGACTGGAGGAGCAATGTTGAAGCAAATGGTGGCAGGCGAGGTGTCAGCCCATTGAAGTGGGGTGCATAGGTTTCATTGGCCAGTTCATCAGCAGGGTATACCACATGCTGGGCATCACAAGGACCAGCAACAGAAGAACCATCAGGGAAACGACAGGGGTTGCTAAGGTTGCCTCCAGGTGGTTGTGGGTGAGGAGATGGGATTAGTGGAGGTAGGTACTGCTACCTGGACACAAGCCGGGGCTTGATCAGAACTGGGTGAGGGTGTCTGATGATGACAGGCCTGAAACTCCCGTTGAGCCCAGGAAACATCACCTGGTCAAATATTGTTTTAGATAAATATGTATAAATGCAAAAGGTTAAAACTTACCCATTGTTTGAGGCTTTCAAGAAGGAGTTACATTCTTAAATCTTGCAAATAATAAATATGCTTCCTTCTTTTTATACAAAATTAAGGAATTTAATAATAATAATATATTTTATTTATTCATAGGTGCCTTTCTATACACTCAAAGACACTGAACAATAAATTAAAAATCACATTATAAACAAACAATAAAAATACAATGAAATATAAAAAATGTTACAGAGAGAGCAATTGTAATCAAAGAGAGGAAGCAGTCTTAAGCAAATGAGTTTTAAGTTTAGATTTGAAAACTGAGTCAATGTCTCTAAGCTCAGATAGTAGTGAGTTCCAGACCTGGGTACAGAGCAACTGAATGCTCTGCTCCCCATGGTGGTAAGACGGACGATAGGGACAGTCAAGTGGATGGAGGAAGAGGATCTATGGGTGCAGGAGGGAATGGCACCATGGAGGAGATCAGACAGATATGGTGAGGCAATGTTGTGGATGGCCTTGAATGTTAACAAAAGACTGGAGAATTTTGAATTCAATGCAGAACTTAACTGGAGCCACGGGGTTGACAGATGTAAATAAACCCTGGGGGGAGTGGATTCATTAAGTTGGGAAAAGTCATTAAGGTTGTTGCCATATCTCAGTTAGACAGAAAAAGTCAAACTTACGATCAGTGAGGAGATCCTGGATGAGGTGCCTCTTGCTCATAAGTGAGCAGATTTGTTAAAATTCTTATATGATCCTTACTCGTTTACAGATGTTGATCATAATTTTATCTTCTTGTTGTTATTCCCTTAATGGTTGTGCTATAAAGCCATTTCTCCATTTGTTAATTTTATTACTTACTTTGAAAAAAACAAATTACCTGTCTGTTGACATTGTAATCTTGCAATATTATTCTTAAGAAAAAGTCATGGAATAAAGCAAGCCTCCTTCATGCACACCACGAAACCCACCAAAGGTAGCTGGCTGAAGCCCTGTGGTCATCTTTCATGTAAAGCAAGTTGAATTCCTACCAAATATTAAAATATGAGGTGGGTATCTGCATTATTATTATGAGATGATGTGTATAACCCACACTGCCAAAGCTGGACAGCCAGTCATCATCATCTTCATCATTGGGTGTCATCCCTATTTGGAAAATTGACCTTCATGCTTCTCCATTTCACTTGCTGTTCTGCCAATCTCTTCACATCTCCGGTGTTATCCATGTTATTCCAGACTGTAATGCTTCCCTTTCAGCGTTCCTCATGGCATAATGCACACTCCAGGTTTGAAGAACATTAAATAATATTTATAATAATCACCAAACATGGCTTAGGTTTCTGCTTGTTTGCTTGTGAAGTAGGAGACAAACAGTATTTTCATAGCTGGCCAAGCTGCATGAGTGCATTGCTCCCCGATACTGACTCATCCTTAGAATTCCTATGAGGCTCCAAACTGCCCAGTCCAGGTGTTACCAGCCCTTGCCAGGATTCACTCAGACCTTCATTTTCTGCAATTTGCTCCATCAGTGCTCACATTTCAATCACATCCACCTTGTCTCTTCTCAGTTTTAGATACCTGTGTAGTCATTGCAGTCATGGAGATCATGCTGTCCTATTCCCTTGTTGAGTTATCAGAATAAACTGACTTCATTTACTCACTCACTCATTCATTTTTTACTTATAAGTAAATCAAAGTTTGGTGATGGGGTTTGTTGGGAACGAGTGACTGAATAAGTCCAAAGAAAATTTGGGGTGCCAACCCAACCACACCATTTAACTGCCACACAACCAAAAAAAAATGGTTTTAGTAACAAAATAAACAGATGCTTGAAGGCGCAAACAAATGAACTTTAGCCTCTGATGGCTCCCTGCTAAGGGTCCGTCTGTCTGTCTGTTCTGTCTGTCTGCAGAGCTCCATCCTCTAGTAGGCTCAGGTCAGGATGAGATGCCTCCTTTCAGGTACTTTAAATTGTTTGGATCAAAGGCACTGGGACATTTTGCAGTGACAAGGGTGGGTTCAGTTGCCCTCATGTGGCATCTTCTCAGAACTGCGGAGGGAAGAGACAAGACTGTTAGCACCCCCTCTTGTCCAGGAGCAGTATCGCATACCTGATCTGAGCAGATAACGTGATCCACAGACACACTGCGTGACACATTGAAAACTCAGTATTGAGTTCAGTTCAGATTTGCTTCAACGATGTTCAAAAGTTTATTTTTTGCATGGTGTCCATGGAAAGTTAATACTGATTTTAATGCCTTAAAATTACATATTTGTCAGAAAACTATGTGTTTGTTTGCATTGCAAAGAGCTCCTGGATGACAAAATCCTGCCAATGATATAAAAATCAGAACAAGCAGTTTATCAAGGTATCCACCTTGAGCGCAGAATTCTGTCTCCAGTGACATGTCATTATCTATCCCGCTTAGTCCAGACCAGGGATGCGTGATGAGTACTTGAGCCTATCCCTGCTAGCATAGGGCACAAGGCAGGAACCAACTCTGGAGAAGGCGGCAGTCTATCACAGTCTATGTACAATGATGACACCCAAAAACAATGGCCCTGTCTTCTTCAAACAAGTTTCTTCATTTTTTGCATTGTTCCAGACTTCAAGCCTATTGTTTCTGGTCTGGTATGTATCTCCATAGCCATCACAAATATTTTAACCCACGTTCAACAATAACTTCCACAGCAATTGTTTATAACTGAAATGGGATTTTTGAAGCCATGGGACCAGTACAATTGATATGCAAAATTTTTGTGCAGTATGGACCATTCCTTACCAATTTCCCTGTATGCTGTACTGAGGCAGGAGCACATCATCAGGTGAAGTTCCTGGACAGGACTCCATCACTCCTGCACAAACTCTTTGGTGCCATAAATGATTCTTCACAGTGATGTCATGGAGGAAACATTTTTGGTTTCCAGAAGAACCATCTATATGAAGATTCCAGAAAGAACCCTTGTTTACTTAGATCTGGAACAGGCAACATAAATAGCTGTGGAGAGGTGGTAACAGATTTGTAAAATGCCAACAGGCTCCTGGTTTTAAAAGGACTGTTGCTGCACATAACACCACAAGCTCATTCCTGGTTTTCTGGATCTGTTGTATCCTGCTAGGTAGCCTACTGCATATTGTAAAGAGGAGACAAAACTGCGTCAAAGCATTGGGGCACCACCTGGGTAACCCCGTATAGCTGAAATAAGTCAATAGTGAAAAACATGCAACAATAACATCCTTTCAGGTGGGAACTCACTCAAAATGGAAGAAGTTCCAGTCATAGGGGTTCAGAGTAGGAAGGGGCAGATCCAGGTGAGCAAGCAATGGAAGTGACGTCAATGGTGGAACGGCAATGTCAATCTTCTGTTCTACAGAGGGAGAAAGAGAGAAGGCATTAGAGCACAGCATTGTCTCCTGGTTCGGCAAGTAATTACTATCACCAGAACCCTTAAGCTGTCTCTAGTGATTACGCATGTGACAACATTAAACATTGACATATCCCATAGATTAGGAACTTTTTCAAAGCCCAAAGAACCACCTTCATATGCAGAGAACCCTTCCCAGAATGAAATGGCTCTTTGTCCAGGAGTGCTTCTACGAAGGACCACAGAACCCAGTAAAGTGGTATTTAGGGACCAGATTGTACGAGTTGGACCTGAATGCTCTGTGTATCCCAATGGAACAGCAGTCAGGGCATCCCAAATTCTCACGACTGGGACAACAGGGGCAAGAACTAACATTGGGTTCAGAAGAAATGGCCAGTGAGAAAAACTCTACAGCTCACTACCAAAAAACATTATTAGACCTCACTTGGTGGATCCTGATAAAGTGCTGCTACCTCCACTTCATATTAAGCTTGGTTTAATGAAGCAGTTTGCCAAAAGATGGAGCCAGATTATTTGATATATGCCGAAAATATACTGGGTTTGTCTGATGCTAAATTAAAACTGATGAAAACTGATTTCTGATGCAGAATTTGGACCTGGAATAGCTCAAACAAGTAATATTTAAGTTTTTAGGTAACAAAAAAGATCAACATTATGAAGAAACTGGGAAAAAAATGTTTAGCTAAGTGTAAGGACTACTTTTTGGATTCACATTTTAGAATTCTCCCTCAAAAATCTAGGAATGGTGAATGAAGAGCAGGGTAAAAGATTCCATCAGGATATCAAAGGACAAGGAAAGATGGTGCCAGGGATGTTGGGATGTCAGGATGATGGCAGGTGGACTACTGCTGGATCATTCGTAGGGACGCCTCAGAAAAAGTGGATAAACGATAGGCCGCCAAAAGAAAAAACTAGGAAACGACTGAAACTAGAGAAGTTCTGCGTACGTTAATGAATACGCGTTGTTGCTTTGTTTACATTTATGTTTAAAAATTAAGTGTGACTAAATGTTTTCATGTTAAATTGATTTAGAAATAGAAATTGTGAAATGTGTTACGTTTTAATTATACTTCTTTTCCATTTTGCACTTAAATGTAACATGATGGAAACGTTCACATCATGTGCAAATAAAAATAACTATTTGCAATTTAAACAACGTTTTTCAGTTTAATTTTGCGTCATGTGTTCAAATTAAGGAGTAAAATGCACGCGCCCACGGAGAGAGCAGGCGGACGGCAAAGAAGCAGCGCCCCCGGCTGAAAGCCTGGGAGCCTCGGCGAGTGAAGGAGTCACGAGGTGCACTGCATGACGCCAAATCCTCTGGAAGTTTTTATTCCCAGAAGATGCGCGTGCACCATTTACCGTCCCCGACTCGATTTTCAGTCAAGGTGCCTCCTCTTTGGAGAATAAGACGATTGCCATGGCAACAGCACTGTCTTTGCGCCCCCACCCCGAGTGCACGCGCACTCAATTGCACCTGTGCAAGCACTTCCTGCAAATCTTCCTTGCGACGATGTTCACTTATTACCAGCCGCGACCCTCATTCAGCCTCTCCCTGTCCGCTTTATAAATAGCTTGGTGAGGAGATCGCGGACTGAAAATAGCAACACGGCGCCGCTTCTAAAAATAGCAGCCGCTGACGAAGAGGTCGCTATCATCCCTCATTGCTGTCATCTTCCTTGACTGCGCCACGGCTGACATTTAGTCTTTACTGCCGCATTGCTTAGAAGCCAAGCGTGTCGTGCTTCTTCCGGAGGCGCTTATTTGACTTGAGTAGAAATGAAGGGATATCTAAGTACATTAGAGGGTCAGCCCATGATGGAGGGGTTTTTAGACAGAGAGGGGAGTTTGCATTGGGTATATTGGGAGAAGGATGTTAAGTGTGGAGCTGCCAGGCAGGAGGAAAAGAGGAAGTCCTAAGAGAAGGTTTATGGATGTGGTGAGAATGGACATGCAGGTGATGGGATGTAACAGAGCAAAATGCAGAGGACAGGAGGATATGGAACAAGATGATCCCCTAATGGGAGCAGCCAAAAGAAGAAGAAGAAATAAAGGGATATCTTAGTGATCCACCCTTGGAAGGGGCCCCACCCTCAAAGGTGCCATTGATTTGCTGTGAAGGGGCTGCTAAGCAAGGAGCGAGAAGACTAAAAGCTACTGTGGAGCAAAGAGAGTGTCTATGCAGGACCACCATAAGTGGGCAGTATAACTATGCTGGGGCAGGCCTCCAACACTTTGGGCAGGCATCTGTGGGACATATCACATTTCTCCGGCCATTAGTATATTTTCCAGCTGCATACACTGTAAGATCTGGAGCTCAACGATGGACAGAAAGCACATGACCTCAACATGAGGTCATTGTTGTTGCTTTGAATCAACTAACTACCCCAAAACCCTTATCTTAACTATAGTCTAAGCTAGTGCATTGTGCAACATCAAGATTCTAGGCATGGAGGTCATGTGTTTACTGTCCAGTATGGACCTCCAACCCTTCCAGCAGACAGTGGAGGCCACGTGTTTCCTGTCTAGCTTGGAGCTCCACACCCTCCAGTCGCTGCAGCCAGATATTCTTGTTTCCACAAGTGTCCAGTTGCCGACTTCTCAGACCCTGAGGCTGTGGGTTCAAACCCCACTACTGACACTGTGTCACCCTGAGCAAGTCACTGTATCTGCCTGTGCTCCAATGGGGAGAAACAAAGGAACTCCATCCGATTGTATCTCAGAGGCTGTGAGTCTTCAGTCAGAAATGTAAATGGCAGCATTGCACCTCCATTGAAAAGCCAATCAATTTGCACATATCCAATAACTTTTGCATACATGCCACAACATGCCATTTGGGTCCCTTGCAACACATCCGTTTCAAAGCGTACCTCGCGTGTCATTTTCTCTGGCTAAGGATACAGTTGTTGGGAGGGTTATCTTATGACCATCTTCTTGGAGTGCTGTGCAGTTCTGCAAGCTGCTCCCAGACCCTTCTCCGAGTTTTTTCTTGTCTCTTCCTCCAAAACCATACTTCCTGGTGAGCATCTTGATGACCATGTAAATCATGCAATATACATACCCTGTATAGAACCCGACTGGCTGTTCAGTGGAGTGAATCATAAAGCTCAGGAGGTCTGCAGCTCACGTTTTCACATTGGCAAAGCCCCCGATTAGCACTACTGTGCAGCTGTTCCCCCCTGAGTTTAAAGCAATGTCATATACACTATGTGGCCAAAAATATGAGGACACCCCTCCTAATGACTGAGTTTAGGCATTTCATTGTTAACAGGTGCATCAAATCAAGCATGTAGCCATAGTAACCACAAGGGGGCGAAATTGAGCCCCCAATCACAGACACAATGTCATCCAAAACAACTCCAGACAAAAATGAGGGATTTTATTCCTCACCTACACCTTTTCCTGTGAGCACAGCCAGATTCTTCTGTTCCTTCTGCCCTCCTGGTGAGTGTCGCCTGCTGCCTCCTGACTCCCACCCTCTGCGGTGGGACTGCAGTCTTTTTGTAAACTGGACCTGGGACTGCTTAGGGTGTAACTACACTGGTTGTCTGGAACATTTCTATGTTGTGTGTAAACCAGGGCAGTCCTCTCTCCGGCAAGGACCCCAATAGGGCTGCACTTTCCGAATTTCCAATTCCCATTCCACCCCGCAAGTGTCCTACCTGAGATGAAACCAGAGGAACACTGCCACATGCCGTGTGGTGCAATAAAGTGCTCCTGGTGTCTACCATCCTGCAGTCCATCTAAGTATCTTTGTTACCAACCAGTTCTAAGATTGCAGGGTACCCCGGCAGGGTTGTGCTTGCACTCCTTTCATCCTTCCTTTATGGTGGCCCGGTGGGGTAAGAAATCACCTTAAATCCTAACTGGAAATTCTGTCTGTCCTTCTCTGAAGAGCTCAGTCACTTTAAATGTGGCCCTGTCATAGGATGCCACCTTTGCCACAAGTGAAGTTTCTGCTCTGCTAGATCTGCCTCAGTCAACTGTAACTATTAGTATTGTGAAATGGAAACGCTGAGGAGCAACAGCAACTCAGCAACACAAACTCACACAATGGGGCCACTGATTGCTGAAGTTCATAGCGTGTAAAAATGGCCTATCCTCTGTGGCATCACCCACAGCAGAACTTAGGTATCCTGCACAGATACCTGACCTCATCCCTACTGACCACCTCTTGGATGAATTGCAATGCCGATTATGAGTCAGAGCTTCTCATCCAGCATCAGAACCTGACGTCACAAATGCTCTTTTGGCTGAATGGGCACAAATTCCCACAGACACACTCCCGAATCGTATGGAACTTTTATTTTAATGGCACATTTTCATACAAGGTATGAGCTCAAAGTGCTTTACAACATGTCAAACAAGTAGTTACATTTAGATAGTACAAATAAATGAATATACAGTATATAAGTATGAATGAAAGTAAAGATCTGTGATATGGTTTGCATATTTATAGCTGGCAATCAACAAATGGAGAAAGTGAATCACGAATCTTAAAATAGTTTTTTATTCCTAAGCTCTCAGCTCCTATCACGAATCATCATCAGAAAGACATGATTAGACTTACAGGAATCCAAGGCAATATATAGGAGGGTAGGCAGATTTGTTTATGAGGTGGGGTTCGGAGGGTGTTGGTTATAAAGTCTTATTTATATGTGCATGTTCTTCTTTTCAAGCCTGCATATGCTGAGTTCATATCCAAATATCAAAATAAATAGTACTGTATATCTCTCTATTATATAAAAAAATCTTGGAATGAGACAAGACTTTTTCAGAGAGATAATTTCAAGTCTCGTGAGACAAGACTTTATGCCAACTGCCAAGAGATGAATTGAAAACCTAACAGGTCCAAGTGGGGGCGGAAATAAAAGACAAACAGTAGAAGAAGAAAAGACAAAGTAGAATGTCGTAAAGAGGTTCAAAAATGTTGGCACGATACACATGCAGAGCAGGATAGAGATTATGAAAATATGAAAAAATTGAAAGTCTCCAAAAACTGAGAGTAAAGATCGTATTAGCGCTAACAAATGGTTAGCTTTGTTGTAAGGTGATATGACAGAGCTACTACAAGTTTAATTTCAAAGAAACAACAATTCTGTCTGGTTTATATTTATGATCACGGAGAAGTGATGTAGCACAGAATCAAAAGAGTTAAACAATTGGACGTATTAGAAATTCTACCGCCAATAATGGATACAAATCCATAAGTCCAAAAGTATCTCACTTTACACGAAATTTATCTGAAAAACACAGACAAAGAAGTTTTCTTGGATTTCTATATGAATCATGCTCGCATATATAATATAACAAACATGTGACGAATTGTCAGTGACAATAGTTTTGAAAGACGGAGGTATCAAAGACAGAGTTGACATTCGTGTTTATCTAAAAGCACAGCATGATTCGTCGCAAGGGGCAGATCCGGGAAATGACTAGCACATAGGGCCCACACAGGGGTTGGCGAGCGAAGCAAGTAAAAGATAAATGAATAATGCACGCCTACATAAGACAGATATTCAATTAATTGAAGTAGAGTCCTTAAATGTAGGATTGTTTTTTTAAGTCTCTAAATGAACACCCTATGATAGGCTCAGGTGGTTGGGGGGGGGAACAAAAGAAAAAAAAGAAAAGAAAAAAACTTTAGCTAGGCTGGAGAACAAAGAAATCTCCAGGAGTTCGGGTTGGCAAAGAACTGAAGAAACTCCCACAGGACATTCAGCCTATCAGAAATGTTATTTTGTTCTATATTAATGTATTTTTTTAGGCTTCATCTTAGAGGAAGGGGGTATCCTCTTTCATTCAAATTGTCAAACATCACAGGCGGCTGCACAGGACTTTGATCAGGTGGTGGTGGAGCAGAACCATATGAAAACTGGAAAAGAAAACCAAGAAAGGAAAGACTAATAAAGATTGCAGGGTCATTGAAGGGTATGATAATTCTACGCATATCTAGTTTATTAAGGGTAGAACTAAATTGTAGTTAGGAAAAGGCCAAACTAAAAAAGTGGGACTGTAGGAGTTTTTTTAAAATGTTCCACGATATTAGCCTGGTGTATCTCTATTGTATTCCAAAATTTAGGTGCATAACAGCAAAAGGCCTCCTCACCAACTCTTGCAATTATAAGCAGACCACCATTAGAAGGTCTAAGGCTACAACTTGGAGTGTAGGAGGATAGACACTCCAAAATATAGGAGGGAGCAAAGATTACGTAAGGCTTTATTCTCCATTAGTAGCATTTTAAATTAAATTCTAAAGGACACAGGTAACCATTGTAACTACGCTAAGACTGGTGTGATGTGCTCAGATTTTCTTTTTCTGGCTAAGATTCTGGCTGCTGCATTCTGGACTAACTTCAACAGATGGATGCATTTCTTAGGTAGACCAGTTAGTAGTGAATTACAGTAATCTTGTTAACTAAAATCAAAAGCCTGAATTCATTTCTCAGTATCTTGCAGTGTTGTAAGAGGTCTGACTTTTTAAATATTCATTAAAATGGAAAAAATGCAGTCCCAGTAATCTGGTTAATATGCAACTTAATGTTTAGGTCAGAGTCCGTGATCACACCTAAATTGTTTACTTCCACACTGACTTTTAATTCTAAGGGATCAAGTTTATTTCTAATACCCTTGCTATTTCCATTTTGCTTTTTCAGATTTTTTGTTGAGGAAATTACTACTCATCCATTCAGAAATACAAGACAGTCACTGGGTTAGAGAGCCAAGAGCATCGGGGTCATCAGGTGCTATAGATGTGATAGAGCTGTGGTAGCTCACCTTGTGCTTTGTGATAATCTGACCTAATGGAAGCATGGAGATTGAAAATAACTGCAGGCCCAGAGTAGACCCTTATGGTACACCATATAAAATATCATAGATCTTTAAAGTACAATCACCACAACTAACAAAGAATTTTCTAAGTACGATTGAAACCAATTTAAGACATCGCCAGAGAGACCCACTCACTGACTAAGGCAATTTCTTAAGAACAGTGTGGTCTATGGTGTCAAATGCTCAGGTCTAACAGAACAAGAGCAGATACACAGCCTCTGTCCGCATAAACCCACAAATCATTTACTGCTTTAGTGCATGCAGTTTAAATACTAGGACTGGTTCTAAAACCTGACTGAAATCTACAAGAATAGAATGTTTATTCAAGTAGGCTATTATAGGGGACAACTCTATATTAATGTTGGAATGGGCTGTCCAACAAGCTTAAATAGGTGTGATGGTCAAGTGTTCACAGACTTCTGGTTGTATGGTGTATCTGCAGGGCCATAGCGACAGGACATCATTGCAGATTTAGGATGGCAGTTTCACAACGGAAATCAAGTTAGGGTTTGGTGTGAACAGAATCCACATTCTTCATGGCAAAAACTTTCCATCTAACATAATATGTTCAGTTCAACACATGCCTAGCTATCAGTTTATTGTATTTTTTTTTAAACTGTATGGCCCTCTGCAATCACCGTTTGAGGGTTGCTTTTCCAGCCACTTGTACAAAAGTTCCATCTGTCATGTGAAAACCATTGTCTTAAAGCTTCTGTTCTAAAAGTGCGGCGACCTCAAGGCTCTGCCACTCTGCAAATATTATGTTTCTGCTTCAAGGTTAGGTGGGGTCCCACCTTCATCCCCCAGTAGATGGTGCTGCTGTGCAAAAAAATAAATAAGCAGTAAACTCACCTCAAAAGTGGAGAAGCCACCCTGCCTGATAGTTCAGGCTTGAACCCTTGTAGAGGTGGCCCAGACCAGGCTGCAGGCCTGTTGTGTCCTTTTGTTGTGTGTTAATTTTTGTTTTCTATTATTATCTTAAACACTAATGTGGACAAAGGCTCATAAGAGCCATCCTCGAACTTATACCAACCTGGAATTTCCCATAAAGGTGAGAGCCTCCAGTTTTATCATGCTATTTACCTGCTCTGCCCACAGCCTCCTCATTCCTTACTTTTCTAATGACCTCCTGCAGTCGAAGCAACCACAGACTGTAAGTGTGCTTTACATTTTAACTCCAGCTTTAACTTTAACTTTAACCTTAACCCCTCAGAGTGAGACTTGAACTCCTCTTATTTTTTTTACAGTTAAACTGGAATTTAGGGCAGCCTCTTATTCTCTGAATCTTTGGGATTTGTATTCACAGTTTTCCCTTCATACTTTTTTCTTCTGCCCAAGACAACACCATCACCTTATTTAATTTGTCCTCTGTCCTGCAACATGCTTTACTGCATTTGTTCTTACAGACATACTCTTTACCATCTTCCCTACTTTACTTTATCTTTCTTATTTTCCTTCTTTTCTATTGAAACCCCCACAATTTTCAGGTGATGTGGATCAAAGGCTCTAACGTACATCCCAGTTCAGAAGACAAACACTACAGCTGAAAGAGAAGCATTTGCCCGTCCTGAAAGATTTCGTACTGGTCAATCATTTTTCGGGTCCCAACCTCTCCAGAAAAGATGGTCAAAAAACTGTCTTACCTAATCTGATGTTGTGGGTGAGAGGAAGAGGCATGGTGTCCTCACAGTGCCAATTGTCAAAGTTCAAGTCACAAACCCAATTCCAGGATGGGAAGAATACCTTTATTTGACACACATGTGAGGTCACCTCAATACCAGGAAGGAGAGGACTTAATTACAGCTGTTGATTACACAGTTAAAGACAGGAGTATGTAATCAGTGGACATTTCTCATGTTCTTGCAAGTTACTGATAAACAGACCCCCAGAGTCAGGACATCTGCTACTTCTACTCACACGATTTTTCTTTTTTTTTTTATCACTTCTCAGTCTTGTACATGGAGTAGCAGCGGCTCTGCTTCACAGATCAAGAAGCTTTAATTAAAAGGCATTCTAAGAGTACTAAGAGTGAAAAGGATTATAATGATTTTCGTAATGAAAGGATAAATGTCTGTGTGTCTGGCCAGATGCTATTTCTCTGCAATTCCAACAGATGGGGCATCACAAACATTAACACTTTTTTGAATCACATACCAAATGGTATATAAAAGAGATAGATGCATTGCATTTGTCATTCCAAAGATGACACATCACAAACATTTCCAGTAAAACAGTTTACTGTTTTGAATATTTGTGATGCACCATCTGTTGGAAAGACAAATGCAATGGATTTTATTTCTACATGCATTACAAAAGGCATTCCAATGGATGGTGCACTGCAAACGTTAACACTGACTATGTTGATCACTTATAGTTCAACCCGTCCTAGCACAGCTAGTCAATATTATTAATCAAATCTGAGCCCCAGACCTCAGACAACAAAGTTACTCATCACGGTTCTGGGTTCAAATAAAATGTATTTTATTTTTAACCCGCACTTGTAAACACAAATGCCAGCCAAAACACTTCCAAATTAAATACATTTCTTCCTCTTTCCGCTTCCAGTTAAATGGCACCCTCTGCCTCCCAACTCTGACTCTCCAATATGTGGCAACAGCAGACTCCTTCTGAAGCCAGACCTGAGAATGCTACTGGTGCCCATGGAAACACTTCTGGTTGACATGGAAAGCAGGGAGGTCCTTCCCCACAAGAGGACAACTGCCACCTGCTGTCACAATACTAGCATCCTCCAATCTCGTCTGTTGTACATGTCCTCTCCCCACACCCCTTTCTCCCTTAGATGCCCCTTCCCACAGGCCATCCACAAGCATATGTACTTTATCCACAATAACAGATGAAGGACGATCCATCATGCCAGTATGTAAAACCTTACAGTAATTGCAGTAATTCTAAATATTAAAGATCAAAAAATATACATAGTTCTGGAAGCAATAATTGATTAATACTAATAGTAATACTAATAGTCATTTACATTTTATTTATGTGCAAAACAGAAGCGACACTTCTGAAAAGTAAATAAAATACAAATGCAAATTGTCTGTGTTTCCATTGAGCGATTTTATGCATATATAGTTTGTTTTATCACTTGAATTTGAAAATGGCGACTGATAGGATTGCATCTACTGTGCAATCGGAGGCGACAAGAGCAAGTGAATCCAATAAAGGGAAGGTGAACTCCCAATATGCTGAGGCTATGTATTAGGGATTTCTCTGAAATCGACCGGAGTGGTTTTACTGAAGAGTTGTGGGTACAACATTCTAGGATTAGCTGCTCATCATTTATTGAATTATACAGTACAACAGGCCCTCTTGTGTCCCTGTGGCATACATGAGGAAGCTAGTCCTGACTGAGAAGCACATAACCATCGCACTTTATAAACAGGTTACCTGTGGGGAGTACAGGGTTGTTGCCAAAACTTTTGATGTGAGCAAAACCACCATTCGCAGGTACTGTATGGATATGGGGTGTATCAGGCCACATGCTCCAAACTATTGAGGCAATACATCACTTTACCTGATGTGGAAGAGGCACTGCATTTATCACATGGCAACTACAAGGCACACAAAATACCTCAGGTGTATGGTGCAATCGATGGCTCACATATTCCTATTTCTGCACCTAATGATGGGTATTGGGATTATTTTAACAGGAAAGGCTAGACATCTATTTTTCTACAGGCGGTCATTAATGACAGATTAATGATCAAGTACATTTGTGTTGGGTCATCCGGAAGTGCTCATGATACTGCTGTATTTGCCACATCACATTTAAACACATAACTTGAAAATTTACGTCATGTCATGTGACCTAAGTGTGAAAAAAGTGTTTCCATTGCAGTTTTGTGAATTATTGCTTTGTCAAATAACCACCTCAAATGAACATACAAATGTGTTTGTGAATTTTGAGCGTTTTTTCAAAACGCACATGTTTCCATTACCGTTTTTTTGTTTCACAGTTTCAAAATGCACATTAAGGAGGTTAATAGAAACACAGCTACTCTTATAAATAAACAAGTTTGCATAACAGGGCGGAATTAATGGTAACATATTCATCTGACATTTACTCTGATTGATTTGTTGGCATGCACCATCTGAATATTTACTCTGATTGGTTCAAAGACAAGATGATTTCAGCAGAGAGCATAACCAGCTTACATAACCCAAAATTGAAGTCTCATTTCTACTACATTCTTGTCCTTATAACACTTTATGTGAAATCTGTCGGGTCATACTGGGTACCTGATAGTCAGCCAACTTTATTAACCATCTTTTTCTTTTTGTTCATGTGACCTGTTTCTGGATTCCTAATATGATTGAACAAGTTTCTAACATTTATTAACCTGTTCATATGACTTCTAAGATATTTAATGTTGAAAGCGTACCAAAACACTTTAGATTACTCCTAAAGGACTATGTGACCCCTAAGTCTCATTTTTCTTCCACATCTCCCAGGTTGAAGTTACCCTGCTAGAATTTTCATTTCAAAAATGCCACTAACTGGAAGGCAATTAAACAAACTTCTTCAGTTTAGTGGAGTTCGATGTCACACTCTTCTTAGTTTTATATTTCATCGAACTCTTGGGTCATAAAGGATGTGACTGTTCATATTGTAAATTGATGCCTGCAAATTACAACTGATTCATGTTGACTACAAAATGGGCCTCATAAAGTATTTAAGCATTTTCCAGAGGATGATCTTTTTTTTTCCTGGAAATTGGAAAACAACATAAAAATCTGAACTTATTTATAAAGATGCGTTTTGAGAAAAAAAAAAAAAAGCAAATGAAATAAGACAATGGCGCCTCATTTTATGGGACCATATGGACGCTTATCTTAAAAGCACAGCTGAAGCAATAAAGCTGGGACGTGATTGAGAGCTCAGCTCAGCCTGATCTTTCCACTTCATTTGCCCACACAGATAAAGTACATATGGTGATCAAAGGGGGCTGCGTGACTGGAGAAATAAGCAGAAGGAAAGGTGGAGTGGTCCTCAAAAGGAGCGGCAGACAACACAGTTCTGATCTGGCCCCCATAACAATAAGGAATGCAACTAATTCTCAGAGACTTACTTTGTGAAATTTTGTCCTCCTCATATAAGTTCTTCATGTGGCAAAAGTAGAATTCTGCAAACCATTAAAGAGCGCATGTCACAGGGTCACCCTGCGAGTTCTTCCCAGGTATGTGCTACCAGCCCAAACCGAGAGGGGGTGCTGCTGCTAACTGCCTTCTCTTCTTTTTCCTCCACAGTGAGGGCAACTAACGGTGCCCCTACCGGTCTCTGGGCCACAAAAGTGAGACCACCTGGAAGGAGGTGTCACTTCTGGTTCAAGCGACCTAAAGAGAAGAGCTCCACAGCCTGTTCACTTGTTCTACTGTAATTGAACATTGTTTTTGTTATCCTTTTCTATTAAATAGGGACAGCTGGGTTGGCACCACAAAATTTTGTTACTGCATGAGCCTGTAATTCACTCGGAGGACCACACAAGACACACACGAAACGTCATAAATGGGGAAACTTCATTCTCACCAACTGGTTTTCCCGGTTTAATTCAAAATGGTTCTCCTTTTTTTCTTGTTGGCTTCTGTTATGATTTTGGAGTTTCTAGGAAGAACAGAATTTTTTTGTATTTCATACTTTGTTTTAAGTCCAGACATTGTTTTTTTGATTATAAAAACATTTTTTAGTTTAGGATTTTTTTTGCATCACCATTTTCTGTTCAATTTTTTGGATGTTTGCCACCATTTTCAGGCTGTCTGTTTACTGTTGCTATGCCTGTTGCCAGTCAAATGACATTGTGAGCCATCATTCTCTGTGCTGTACGAATCCTAGAGACCACCTTTTGGTGTGGTAGACGTTGCAGATCTTATTGCAGAGTTAGAATTTTCATGTGTTGATTTTTTCGCTTCAGTTTTAACCTAATGTTTGGTTATATTTTGTCTTTCTGGCTTTTCAACTACAATTTTTTTTTCTCAACCACATTCTCAACTGTATCCTCATCCAAAAAAATGTTACCAAATATTTTAGCCTACAATTTCCATCTGGAAATAAAGTTTCCCCCGAGTTATTCTGACAGTGAATTGGCAAGTAAACTATTGAGCTAAACCGATAGGATGCAAGTAAAGGCAGCAAAAAAAAAAAGGTTAGAGCCTAGAGGTCAAAAAGAGCAACCAAAATCAAAATGCGAAATAAAGTTTTTAGTCAGAAGTTACAAGCAAAGAGGTCAAAACTGAAATCTGTGCCGAGAATGTTTTTGGTATTCTCAAATCAGATAAGGAAGAGAATCCCCAGGCAACACTTTATACTGTCATGTAGATTACTGGCAGGTCATGACCTCTGAGGCCGCACCCCTAGAAACATGGGACACAAACCTAATGATGGATACACAAAATGATACTGATTAAAGGACCTAAAATGGCGCCCAAGATATTACAAAAATGAAAAAAACACATAAACAATTAGGGAAACTGAGCAACTCACAACAGGAAAAAAACTCCCAATTCAAGCAGACGACAGAACCACTTATTATTCAAATCAGCCAAAAGAACCAACATCAAAAGCTAATCATGACAGTAATTTAAGTTAGGTTGGGTGAGGGCAGGGCCAGATTTACACATTTCTACGCCCTAGGCCAAAGCACATAGTTCTGCAACCAACCAAAAAAAAGGTTGGTTTATAATTTTCAATTTAATATGTAATAGTTTATTTTTGAAACATATAAGCACTTAATACAATCTTTATAATCTTTGAACCACATTATATTTTTAATTAAAAACTACACTACTACACTACTTATGAAACTGCATAACATTAACACCTAAAAAAAAACTTTCCATCGAACTTCTTCAAGTCGTCTTAAATAACTACTAGAATTTCTTCCATCACGCTTTTGTCCATGAAAAGGCTTCAACTGTTTCATTGAAGTCGATAGATCTTGTTAAATCTGCTTCAATGCAAAGAAGTGCAAGGGCATTCAGCTTATTTTGCTGCATCGTAGATCTTAAATGATCCTTGATTCTTTTCAGAGAAGAAAAAGACCTTTCAGCCGAGGAATTTGTTACTGGCGTGCAGACAAACATTCTTAATAAAATGTCAATGTTTGGATAAACTGTTTGTAGTCCTTTTTCTCATAGCCACTTGCAAAGTGCTAAGGGGTTTTTAGTTCCCAGTGTTGCAATCAGTTATGTGAGATTTCAGATGGACAAGTTCATCGCATACAGCGAGTTCCAGATCATCTTTGAAAGTCAAAAGCATGTTACTTCCCTTTTCTTCAAGTTCAGGAGAAGTCAGCGACCAGAATTTTGTAATAGCACCAAATCTTTCACCAAACTCTTGTAATCAACTGACCTTTTCTCAAGTTCTGCTTTAAGGTTGTCAGCTATCATCAGAAATGTATTGATTTGAAAGTTGCCACGCCCACTTAAACGAACTTCACCATCATGTGTCTCAGAAGTAATCAAGATTTTAAATAATAATTAATTATTTTGACAAATTAATTGATTTTTATTTAAAAAATAATATATTTAAAATCACTACTTTAAAACCAGTTTAAAAACGTAAAAATAATTAACCAAAATAGCCTATATAACCCATATGCAGTACGACGATTACTTCTTTGGTTAGCTCAAATTATTCACTCAGATGCCGTATTCGATATGAAAAACAGTGAATAAAATTGACATAAAATGCAAAAGATTTACATCGATTCTCATCTGACATTATAGAATTTTATTGAAATCTTTTGCATTTTGTGTCAAACTTACATTACACCACATTAAATGATGCTGCATAAACAAGCCATAAGTTGTGTATGTTTCATGTTTTGTAATAAAAATCTCAACCCCCCTTATAATTTGGCAAACACCCCTGTCAACTGTTTCTGCTTACAGCCCTGAGTAAACTACACAGTATATTAAAGTAGTAACGATATATTTTACGTACCTACTATCAGTAGATACGTAGAAGTAGAAGTCAAGCGATATGAGCGTAATGAATCAATTGGAATCATTATTGTAATGCCAAATCTGGAATTTTCATTTAACACATGGTTTACGCTGAGTGTGTGAGAGAGAAATAGCAAATGCTTTTTGCCTGTGACTGAGCAAGACAGCACAAGCTGTAGAGATGGGCAACGTAAATGCACCACTCAATTTATTTAATGTATATGGATGTAAATTTAAAAAACAGCATTTTATATGGCCTTTTCAAAATAACACTGAAAAATTTGTAAATATTTGGTTGTTATTTCTTCTGTATATACGCCCCCCTGACTGCTGCGCTCTAGGCCATGGCCTAGGTTGGCCTTATGGGAAATCTGACCCTGGGTGAGGGTGATGAAATAATGGAGATCCCACGTCTGCAATTCTAGGCACCCTAATGGGGAGAATTTTATGATGGTGACCAGAAAAAGACATGTAGTCAACAGCCAAAATAAAAGTCAAACTGGAAATTTTATCAACACTGCAACCAAACTGAAAACAAGAGGCAAAAAATGTAGTCAAAACCTAAGAGTTAAGTGAAAATCAGAAAAAAATGAATGAAAAAGCATTTGAAAAGTGGTCAAGGATCTTTGAAAAAAGGTTTTGTTACGCACAAATTTGGATAGGAGAAATTTCTACTGTACCCATTGCATCGTCAGTCAAGGGTTATGACCTCTGAGGACACACCCCTAGCACAGTGCTTGTGAAAACAAAATGGCAGTGAATGCAAAACAGAAAATGATGTTAAAAAAATGAGGGCAAAATCAGATTCCTGGGTTAAAAATAAATATCAAAACAAGTGCAGGAAAACCCGGTATGTTACTGAAGTACAGAATCCTAACAATCAGCATGTTTACTATACAAACAGACATGACACCCAAGAGTAACCCTGATTTCTTTACAAAGTACGCATCTGGAGTTCTTCCTTTCCAAGATGCTCTGACGCCACTAAAGTCTGTGGAAAAAGAATTCATTGTCATCATCAGTCACCGTGAATCTGATATTAGTCACCTGCATTTTATTTCAGAGCAGGGGTTACTACAAGGCCACGTGTAACTGTGTCATTGCAGAGTGTGTGAAGTCACAGCCACTATATAGTGGAGATCAGGTCTGAGTTGTGAACCACATCTGAATTTATGCTGGGCACACACTGAGCACTTTTTAAAATTCATGGGCAAGCAACTACTGACACTTTATGATGGAGTCACCAGTGCTGCAAGCATAAGCCTGTTTAGTCCAACTGCCATGCCACAACGTGGACACTCCGATTGCTCACAAGAAAAAAAAGATTTGGGGTCCAACCCAACACCCCATTAATGTGGATCACAATGAAAAATCAAGTAAACAGTAAATAGAGTTCAGAATTTAACTGGCAAAGCTGCGGGTTTTCAGCCCTGCCTGCAGGAAGAGGCAGGTCCAGGTGGATGATGCCCGGAAGTGACATCACCAATAATCTAGCTGTCAATCATCCAGTCTGCAGAGGGAGGAAGAGAGAAAGGCATTAATACACGGCGCCTAGTGTGACGGTATACTTACAGTCACTAGAGCCCTCCAGCTGCCCCCTATGTGTGTGCACACGCGTGTGACAATGTGTACATGGCACTGATGAACAGTTTTACTCATTCAGAAACCATGATGGCCACAGGCTTCTGAAAATGTCAGGAAAGAAAAGACCTGCATTCCTGACTGTGCTCTGAAAATACAAAGAAAAGAAAAAGGTGTACCATCTGTCTGTTTCACATTAGAGGTGTGTAGTCTGTGTCATTTACCGTTGGGTGGGTTTATTTCAGATTCTTCCAGAAAACGTTTCCTAAAATGCTTTCGCCATTGGCCATTTAGTTGTATGTATATGATATTTTGATTTTTGAAATCAAAACATAAAAATGATCATGACAATGGCAACCCCTAATGTGCGCTACTCTGCAATCGATGCATAATTAAGTTTTATAGCGACCGCTCACAGTACAAGACAGCTAACTAAAATTTCCAACATGACAGGAATTCTTCTGATCGTATGACAGCCCAATAATAGGTTGCAATCAGGTATGGTATGGTAACCCCTCTCATGCTGCATAAGAAACGATAGTCAATGAAGATAAAATTTGGACTAACTCAGAAATCAGTCAGCAACTGTAAATTAGGCTTACATTTGTGACAAAATTGCATCATGTAGTGTATTAGGCATTCTTAGTCCCCTCTTCTGCCATAGATAGGAAAAAGCAGAAAATTTGAACAGACCCGGAGATGCAAAGCTTGTGGCTTAAGGACAAAGTACGGGTCAAAATTATGGAGAAGTCCAAAAAAAGTGAGGTCACGAAAACTTGAAATCAAAAAGAACATGCAGGAAGTTTTTCAGCTCAGAAAAATTCTTAAGAAAATGGCTCCTTATATGTGGCAATAGTTTGTTATTGAAAATCTTTAACGCCCTACGAGCCATTGACTCAGACAATTTGGGAAAAACACCGAAGTTGTGACTTTCCACTTCAGTCAACGGCATAACCTAAAAAAAAGAAATTATCAGATAGAACTGAGCTTTCTGTGGTTGAATTGCAATGGGCCAAAATGATACATGTTTAATACAATTTGTTTGATCCTTATTTTCGCAAGAAATTGAAAGTTTATTTTTAATTGTATTAACAAATCAACAGCAACCCAACACTGCTCTGAACAATCCGACCAGAAATTCAAGCAAACACTATGAAGTGGGAGGGTGAAAAAGACTGCTGGACCAATGAGGTCACATGACATGATTTCTGGGGCCACGACCCTAGCAACAGATAATTGTATCCTGGCAACAGAAACACAAAATGGTGACGCTGACTAATAAATGAAATTCAAAACAACAGAAAAAAAATAATGCAAGTCTGTGAGCAAAATAAAAAAAAAAATGCAGAAAAGATAAATTGACAATTGTGATGCTACAGCCTCTTCCTCCAGAACCAGATGCAGGAATTTATGAATGATTTTACCGGTTTCCATCCATCCATTTATGATCGACATTTCCACCGCAGCTCTTCCATTTTTCAATGTAAGTCTTTCTATCAGCTTTAAATGACTTTGATTAGTGACCTTCTCTACTGCTTCTTCCACCACTGACATACTAAAACCTCTCAAGCTCTTTCACAGTTCCTCAGGCTCCACCATCTCAGCAGCACTGAGGCTGACCTGTAATGAAGCAGTCAGAATGAGAGGACATCCTTCTCATGTGGTGGACAGGACCCTCAGTCAAACCAGGAGTAGACCTCATAACATTCACTCCAAGATCATCATCAGCCGATACCCCTCCCAGGGTATAAGCCACTGACAAAGCTCCTCCAGTCCTCTTTGTCCTCTGACTTCTTCTCCAGTTGGCTCCAGTTATAATCTGTTCTCTTTATATCTGCACCCAGCTCCCTACACCGTGTGTTCCTTGACCTCCCCCTTTTTCACTTGCCCTGAGGATTCCACTGTAATGCCTGCCGAGTTGGTCTCTGGTTTTGCGGAGTGTATGGCCTATCCATCTCCAGCGTCTCTTCTGTATTTCGTCTTCTGCAGGTAGCTGGTTAGTTCTCTGCCAGAGGTCACTGTGGCTGATTGTGTTTGGCCAGCATCTTCCTTAGGCAGTTGTTTATGAAACCTTGCACTCTCTTGACTACAGCTGCTGTGATTCTCCAAGTCTCTGAGCCATACAACAACACCGCCTTAACATTTGAATTAGACAGTCTAACTTTAGTTTGGATAGAAAGTACCTGTGATTTCCATACGTTCTTTAACTGCACAAATGCTGTTCTTGCTTTGCCAGTTCTTGCTCTTACATCTGCATCTGTCCCCCCTTCTTTGTTAGTGATACTTCCCAGATGGGTGAAGGTTTCCACTTCTTCCAAAGCTTCCCCTTCCAGCATCACCTGGTTCAGGTTGCTTGTATTGATCTTGAGGATCTTGATCTTTCTTCTGAGTATATGGAGCCCTACTTGTGCCGAGGTAGGTGCTACCTAGTTAGTTGAGTCAACCATGCAAAAACGACAAGCAAAGTCCCAGCATGAGTTCAACAGAATTCCCAATTTCAAGGTGATGAACTGGGTTAGGGTCTGCTGCCCATGTCGCGCTGACAAGCTTCACTCCTTCTGGTCATCACCCCTTCTGATTAAGAGCCAGCTTGGACCTGCAACCTTTCAGTTAGTGGATGGGCCTCGATGGCATGCCAGCAGGCTGCGCAAGGTGCCAGCCCCTTCAGGATCTGATAGCATCATCAAGGTCAACCCTAGCTCAAATGACACAACTTGGATGTCCCAGGCCCCCCTTCTTCTTCCCCAAAATATGGATCCTCAACCCATTGCCAGCAGTGGAACTCCAATTTCTTGAGCAGCAAGACTGCATTCAAGGCCTACCAGCTTCCAAGACTTTTTCACCTCTTTTCACACCCAATTCAATTGGTGGGGTAGGGGGGGAAAATGTTGTATATGATTGTTCAATAATACTTTTGTCGATTACTTTATGTTCAAGTATTGATTAGTATGGTCTGCGTCTTTTGGGACGCATGACACCCTGAGGGAAGGGTGTGTTGTATACAACATGCTGTATGGAGAGTTGGTTAAACAGGGTTATAAAATAAACAGCATTCGAAACATTATTCTGAGTGTGTCGCTACTTCAACCGAAAGAACATTACACTGAGGACACCTTTCTTTGGAACTGTAAAGATGGATCCTTCTTTTCAGTCTTGTGGAATTTGCTTATCTTCTCAAATTTTCTCAAAGAAAAGATGCAACATCTTTACTGTGGTTATTATATTTGCCTTTAGTGCCTCTGCAGGGATGTTGTCTGGTCCAGCTGCTTTCCCATTTGTAAGCAATTTGATTACTTCCCTAATTTCTTCCCATGGTGGTATGTTGCAGTTTATAGGCAGATCCATATCAGCTTCATCAACTTTTGGAGGATTTTGTGGTGCTGGTCTATTCAGAAGTTTCTCAAAATGCTCCATCCATCTCTTTCATTGTTGCTCATCTCCGGTTCTGATGTTCCCTCTTTGTCCTTGACTGTTCTTTCAGACTTATTGTACCTTCCAGACAATGTCTTAGTGATGTTGAAGAGTTCATCTTCATCTTGCCTTTTTTTGCTGCTTGCTTTTCTTCTGTTGCCAGGCTCTCCATGTACTTCCGCTTATCTGCCCTGATGCTCTTCTTCACTGCTCTGTTTGCTTCTGCATATTCAGCTTGAGCCTTTGCCATCTCTATTTTTGTTCAGCTGTTGTTCACAGCTGCTTTCTTTTCTTTCGTTCTCTGGACTCTGTGTATGCTGTCAACTGAGATCCATTCCTTCTGTTGCTGTTTCTTGAGACCCAGTACTTCCTGGTATGCTGATATTACTGCCTCTTATTTTATTCTTCTCTGCTCTGTCTTCTACCAGTTCTTGCACAGCCTGGAATTTGTTCAATGTTATGCTGTATTTCTCCCTTATTTGTGTGTCCTTAAGAAATCCTACGTTGTACTTGTGCCGTGCTGTTAATGCTTACATCCAATTCTTTTTCAAATTCAGTTGAAATTTACTTAGAAGGAAGTGATGGTCCGTTGCCACATCTGCTCCTCTTCTTACTTGCACATCCAGGAAGGAGCTTCTAAATTTCTTATTTACTGTATGCAGATAGGGTCTATCTGATTTTTGTTCATGTCTCCCGGTCCATGTCTCCCCATTATGCCTTCATATCCCATATTATTGTTTCTAGTCTTAGCATTGAAATCCCCCATAATAATGTTGGTGTCTCTCTCAGGGCATTTCTTCACCACTGATTGCAGTTGATTATAAAACTCCTCCTTAGATGTTTTCTCACTATTATTAGTAGGGCCATAGCACTGGGTTATGCTCATACAGATTTTCTTGTGCTAGGTTCGAAAGGAGGCTGTAAGAATTCTCGGGCCTTGTGCTTCCCATCCCTTTAGAGCTTTTTGTGCCTTTCTAGGTAACATGAATGCCACTCCCTGGCTGTGTGGAGCATTTTCCTGTTCATGTCCTGAGTATAACAACATTTCTCCTGTGTTCGGTCTCTTCTGTCCAGATTGTGTCCATCTTGTCTCACTTATACCAAGCACATCAATTTTATAATTTCTCATCTCTTTTGCTACTTGACAAGTTTCTTCCAGTTTCAAACGTGGTTCTTACATTCCACGTTGTGATGTTAGTTGCTTTGACTGAGAAAAAGGTACTCCACCCTATGGCTTCCAGAGTGCTCTGTCTTTCACCACCCAGCTTCCTCAGTCCTCCCGAGTAGGGCCTGTCTCTTACTCAAGCTACAATGACTAGAGTTTCTGTAGATGTTTCTGTAGCCAACTTTGTTTAATGAAGTGGGGTGGCCAGCCCCACGGCCAACCGTCCTCCTTTTGATTCAGATAGGCAGGCATTCAGGCTTCAGATTGGCATCAGCAGAGTTATTCACAGCAAGAGAAACCTCAGGAATGAAACCCATATCCTGTCAATTGTCCATTTTCACTCTTACACTCTTATCTCACCTCCCATACGTCATTAAAAAAATTTCCACCATTTTGCAGAGTGATCTTCAAGCACCTAAGCTACGTACACTTCACAGAGGAGAGCCACATTCTCCACCAGGTACTTTGAGCTTCAACAGGAACAAATATGTCACCACCAACTCCCTTACAACTGGTCCCTAATCAATGGGCCTCTGGCCAGTCTAAAAATCTTATTTACTGCATTTCTTGTTGGAAGTGTCTCCAGAGGTGAAACAGGGAGACGGCTAGTAGACCATTTCAGAGAGCGCGTTCGAGCAGTTAAGTCCTTATGGAGCAGACTGCAGAAGACTTCACAGCTCTTAATCACAGCCACATCGATGTCTCTGTTTGTGTTCTTTCACAAGACTTCAAAGACATGTTTCAATGAAAATCAGAAGAAGCTCAGCTTATTCTCAACCTGATATCTTTAATCTTTCCCTTCAACTTCTGCAATGGCTGCATTTCCACACCTCCTCTCACCTTCTCTCCTTTCATCTGCCCTACGCTTTCCTTCTCAATTGCACACCTGATGAAGGACATCCAGCCAAAGCCTTTTTTCCTCCCCCCAACCCCACACTGGTAAAACTGAATTCCTGATAAAACAACACAAAATGAACAAACCCAAAGGAAAATGTGTTTCCTAAAGTGTCCTAACAGTGCGACGTTGTTGACGTTGTTCGTTCTGTCTGTGTCTTTTTTTTCTTTCCTGCTCCTCTGCCTGCGTTTTCTTTACATTTCTGTGATGGACCTGCGTTTTAGCCATCTGAGGTTGTATTGAATCAATTTTTGAACTACCCTCTTATGATCCTCCTTTTGTGTTTAATTTTATTTAAAAAGCTTCTTAGTGTCTTAAAATATTTGGGTTGTTTTGAAGTTCAAGGATTCCAGCGGTTAGGCTTATTTCTTGTTAAACAAAGTGCGTTCTCCCTGAGAGCCATTTTGTTATTCTTATGGTATTCGCAAAAGAAATGCTAATGTTTGTGATGCACCATCTGTTGGAATGACAAATGCAATGCATTTTATTACTATGAATGCTTGTGATGCACTCTCTGTTGGAATGACAACATTTAAAGCAGTGGTAATGTTTGGGGTGCATCCTCTGTTGAAATTATAATTGAAATGCATATTATTACTACAAAGGTTTGAGATGATCCATCTACTGGAATAACAAAAATTCAACACACATCTCTGTTATATGCTATTTTGCGCACCATCTCTTGGAATAACAAATACAATGCATTTTATTACTATAAATGTTAGTGATGCACCATCTGTGGGAATGACAAAATGCAATGCACATGTCTCTGTTATATGCCATTTGCTTTGGGATTCATAAAAGCCGTGTTAAAGTTTGTGATGCACTATCTGTTGGAATGACATAAAAATAAATACCAGACAGACACACAGACACTTATTCTCTTATTAAGGTACATTGATTCATTCTACTAAACCACATTGTAGAGAAAATTAAGCACATTCAGTACAGGAGCCAACCCTAGGCAGAGTGCTGATCCATCAAGTGGCCCTCACTGTGCAATCATTTGGAACATTCCTGGGCACTTTTGGCATTTTATTAAGAATGAGGGCCCCCATTAGGTGACACTCTTTGCACAGGTTCAAATGAGTAGCTGTGCGAGGGTCCCAGGTGACATTTGGCTTCTTAGACGGCACTGAGCACTTGTTATGAGTCCACAGGCATGAGCAATAAGATAAACAGCGAGTGTTGTCAATATTCATTAATGTCTTTCATTAACTTTATTTACTCTTCACAAGTGCTCAGCTGATTAGCTGCTTTTTTCAAATATCATAAACCCAAAGATGATTTAGATAAGGAATTATTGACACAGGCAAATCACGTCATTTTATTGCTGGGGACAGAAATAGCCCCTTCGTTTATGACCCGCTCAATAGCTGCTTTAATTTTAAATTATTGGCAGCCCTGTGGGAAAAGGGGATTTGCAAAGACATAAGAGGCAAAGGTGTCTGCTATGGCAGAATGACTAGTTGCCTAGCAACGCAGTAAACTGTTTCAATTTTCAGCTTCTCCGGCTTCAGTGAGCTCGTGGTCTTGGGAGATGGCAGCAAGTAAAAGAGTCGAGGACCTAAATGACAGTAACAGCACAGATGCTGCTTTCGGTGGCGATGAACTATAAAGCGGTGAACTTGTGGCCCATTGTTCCTCCTCAAAAACCTTGATATTTAACCTTTTTATTAGATTATTTATTTATTTAGATTTTAACCTCCACATGCTTACTGTCTTTATTTATGGGATTATTTATTGAAGCAACCATCTTCATTTTGGACTCTGATATGAATAAATGCACAAAGTGCTATTCTTGCCCTAATCTTCCTGCTATGGGCTCTCGTTGCATTAGTTCATCCTTGGTTACATGACTATCGATGACCCGGGTTCAAGAGATGCCAAGGTGACATCAGGCTACACAGACTATGTCTGGGGAGCAGCCAGGGAATGTGGAACATTTTCTTAAGCTGACTCCATTTCCCTCTTTAGAATGGAGGAAGAGAAACCAGAAGAAACCTGACGTGTCTTCAGACACAAGCCCCACCCTTCTGGTTTTGTGTGTGTGTGTATGTGTGTGTGTGTGTGATCCCTAGCTGGCAGCTGGAGAAGGCGGTTGGCCACACAACCAGTACACTGCTGCAGGATTTCAGAATCGCTTCATGATGTTTTACAGTCCATGGCAATGGTTCACGTTGACTCGTTGGATCCTCAGATTTTCCTCGACTTGTTTGGTCCACATTTTCTATATCCACCGGGTGGGTCACTGCCCCCCAGAGTAGTCTGTACGATAGCCTGTTTGTGCCCATTCTGCACACATGGCCAAACAGCCAGGTGTGTATCCGAAATTAACCCGTGAGTAGTTTACAAATCAGGATAGAGTTCATCAAGGGGACATAGCCTCGCCAGTGCTTTTCAACATTGAAATCGACACCATCATGAGAAAAGCTTTCCAGGACCTACGTGGAGTACAGTACGACAAGGACCACTTTGTGGCTGACCTCATGTTTGCTGACAATGTACCTTTTTTGTAGACAATGAGGTCAAGGCCATGAACATCCTTTACAATATCGCATGAATCACCCAGTCGTATGGCTTGAAATTTAATATGGATAAGAGCAAAGTGCTGACAACAGACAGATCGCAGGCCATTGCCAACCTCAAGGATATCCAGCACGTGTAGGACTTCAAATACTGAGAGTCGCTGGGCCAGGAGAAGAAAGTGGCCTCCACAACAGAATCAGACAGGCAGCTGCGGCCTTTGCCTCCCTGAAATGGTGCCTGTGGAAGAGAACCAACATCTTCATGAAGGCCAAGCTTCACCTCTTCCTGACGCTGATCTTGCCAATCCTCCTTTATGGATCAGGATCATGGACCTTGCTTAAACTGGATCTAAACAAACTCAAGGAATTCCAGGTGCAGTGTCTGGGACAGATCCTGGGAGTCTCACTTCGCGATCGCATCACCATCTAAACCATCCAGGCAAAATGTCAACTGCAACCAACCATTGATGGACACCCTTCTGGTAGGCAAGAACAAAGTGAAGACCTAACAGCGGAAGGAGACATCTCACATGTACCTCAGAACATGTCATCATCATGAAGATAAGCCACTTCCAGCAGGGCCAGTACTCCGACGGGAGACCATCCAGGAAAAGCTTGGGTTGCTGCTGGAAGAGGTGCTGGTGAGGCCAGCAAGGGTTTCCAACTCTGTGGTCTGTGTGCGGATCCCAATGTCCCAGTTCTGGTAGGTTGACCATTGGGTTCTTGGTCACCTCCCCGACCAAGGCTCTTCTTGCCGGGATGCTACATTTGGCCAACTCTCTAAAGAGTCCTGGTGGTTCCAGACTTCTTGAGGCCACTGTGTTTTGGAACACTTCAAGCTTTACAAATGGTTTTACCCTCTTACCCTGAGCTTTACCTCACTGCGTTTTGGTCATGGAGGTCTCCAGAGAGCTCCTTGGATTTCATGACTTGGTGTTTGTCCTGACATGCAGTGTGAATTATAGACCTCCTATTCATGGGTGCCTTTCTAAATGACAATCAGTCAGTTCAGTTTGCCCCAAGGTGGACTCCACTCAAGTTCTAGAATTAAAGCAAACAGCAGGCGCCTGAGCACAGCAAGGGGTCTGAATACTTCCATGAATGGAAGATTTTAGTATTCTGTTTTTAATAAATTAGCAAACCTTCCTGAAATCATGTCTTCACTTTGTTCTTATGGGTGATTGAGTGTAAAGTGATGGGCAAAAATGGCAAAATGTATTCATTTCAAATAAAATCTACAACACCATAAAGTGTGCAGACAGTGAAGGGGTCCGAGTACTTTCTGAGTCCACTGCATCAATAGAAGACAATGCATCCAATGGTGGTGGTTACAAAGGGCCACCATGAGCAACAGAACACTGAGATTAGGTCTGCGGCCTTGGACTGGTGCATTGAAGGCGCTCAAGGGCCTTGGTGAGCTGCGTAATGAAAAGGTACTCAAATGGTGGCACACTCTGACGGAGACCACTGACAGACGCGACGCCATCACAGCTTTGTGATTATATGTAAGAATAAAAGGCACATGTTTTTAACCTTTACAATATGAATAAATTAAGTAAATAAATGGAAGATGTCAGGTATTGATGACATGTTAGAGGAGGCTCTGAATTTGAAACACTTGCCAGAAATTGCTGAGATAAAGGCAAAAAAAAAAAAAACGCATTTTCAGTTTCAAAAGTCTTGATAACACAGAAGTGTTTGAAAAAACAGAAGTGTCTCATTTACTCTGTTCACATTACAGAACTGATTTCTCTCTTTTTGTTCTTAATATTGATTCCTTACAATTGTGTATGTATATCCTACGATTGGCACCTGTCCTGGCCACCAAACTGTCTAACCTGCTTAATCCAGACCAGCGATTGAGCTCCTGGGCCATCAGACTGACTGTAATGTTTGGACACGGCGTATTATCATAAAACCCTGCAAAGCATCATGGTGCCAGCGTCACGCTATGCCAGTGCTTCTCTGCAGCAGGCCCTTGGGTGGTTTGAGCATCAAAGGAATGCAGCAAAATGCAATGACACCTGATGTGAGACCTGCACCTTTGGAGAAGATTTGACCCCAAACAGGAATGGCTTTAAAACAACAATGCGAACACCCTGGAGTGGCCAAGGCAGAGTGCAAACCTCACTCTTGTGGCTGGACATGACAAAGGCTGTTCACTTAGGATCAGCATGTCGCCTGGCAGAGCATAAGCAGCTTGAAGAAGGGGGAAATGGCCGAGCTTACAGTAAGAGAGAGACACTTATGCACAGACTAAAGGGCTGTAATGGCTGCCAAAGATCCATTTATCTCCTAAACCAGCAAGGTCACAGCTAAGGCTGGAGCCTATCCCAGCAAGTATAGGGCACAAGGCAGGAACAAACTCAGGACCGGGCACCGGTCCAGCGCAGGGCAAGCACACAGCCACCAAACACACACAAAGGGGCAATCTGAGCCTGCACAGACACGAGGAGAACGTGCAAGCTCCATGCAGAGAGGACGTGAACGCTGGTCTCCTTACTGCTACCACCGCCCCACTGTCATTAATGAAACCTAAATCTTCAGAGAAACTCTACATATCTCCACATTTCCAACATCAAAGTTACCATCAGGCGTTTCTTGCACTTTGCATAACCTGCTGATCCTGCTGTATTCCCTCAATGGCTGCACACGACTCTAACATAATTGTCAACTTTGCTGATACTTAACAACAATAAACAGGCTTACCTGCATGAAGTGGAGAGTCCGTCACATGGGTATCAGGTCAACAGCCCACTCCTGCATGACAGCAAGACAAAGGAGCTGAGGGGAGGAAGCAGCAGAGGCACTAAAACCCCTCAGTATTAACAGCACTCGGGGAGAGAAGGTGGGCGGTTTCAAATATTCCAGTGTCCATGTCATACAGGACCCCACCTGGTCCAAACACACCGATAGCTTGGCAAAAAGGCATGACAACCTTTCTACCACCTTAGATGTCTCAGGGATTTCAGGCTGCCCTCTAAATTACTAAAGAAATTCTGCCTATCAGCCATCAAAAGTATCCTGACAGGAAGGATCACCACCTGGTTTGGAAACCACAAGGCTCTGCAGAAAGTGCTGTGGTCAGCTGAACTTATCATTGGGTGGGCAGTCACACTTGGAAGACCATGTGATACTAAGCAATGTCAGACCAGAGTTATTTAGTTATTATTTATTATTTATCACATATTTTATACTTCTATTTTATTCACTTAACATAGTGATTTTACTGCGGTGGGCTGGCGCCCAGCTCGGGGTTTGTTTCCTGCCTTGTGCCCTGTGTTGGCTGGGATTGACTCCAGCAGACACCCGTGACCCTGTAGTTAGGATATAGCAGGTTGGATAATGGATGGATGGATAGTGATTTTATTGGTATTTACTGCATAAAGCTACATATTATTGCTAATGTCCTTTATATTCCTCTTAAATGCAGAGTCCTGGAAGTTTAACAACCAAGCATTTCATTACATACCAGCTGTATTGCCAAACTAAGAGAGGTTTAAATCTAAGTGATCAACTTAGCATTAAACTTTGCAGTGCACTGTGCCATGCATATTGTATGTCTCTGTTATATGTCATGGGGTATGGGATTTGTAAAAACAGTTTGTTATTTGTTATGAGCCATCTGTTGGAATAAGAAATTAAATGAATATGTTTCTGTTATATATTAATGTTTGTTGGAATGAAAACTGCATTGCATTTGTCTCTGTTATATGCCATTTGGTATGGAATTTATAAAAGCAGTGATGATGTCTGTGATGTGCCATCTGTTGGAATGACAAGAGAAATAGCAAATGGATGCATACACAGACAGACACACAGACACTTATCCTTTTAATAAGGTGGATAGTACTGTGCAATTATTTTGGATCTAACACATAAAATTTGACTTGATTTGATTATTCAGGAAAGGTTCCAGATTTTTTCTTTCTAGTAGCCAACAAGAAAAAATGTCATTACATGTAACAGAAACATGTAAATACCAACATGTCAACCTAATTAGCGCAGGAAAGGTCTATCTCAGTGTCCAGATTTAGTACATGTCCATCGTGTGACATGTTTTGAAATCGTCACCAATGCAGAGCCCGATGTCACAATCAGGACTTGCACATGAGAGGGTAGAAGGTCTGACCCACCCAATCAATGTATCCCTTGTGTTACTGTGGTCTACCACAGTGCAAGGCTTAGTGACTTTCACATTTCCCCTGAGACGAACACGGACAGTAGCTGCATTGTGAACAGTGCTTAGGGGGCTGACATCCTTCTTGTCCTTCTACTCAATTGCAATCATTTTGCCTTTTTGCCACACAGCTACTGGCACCAGAGTGAACCTTAATGCAACTGAATTTACTGGGCATATGCCATCAGTCTGGTCATACAGCACCCTATGCATCAGTTTTACTATCCAGGTCAACTTCTGATGGCCAATTCACATTGTCCCCTCTATTGTTTAGTTCAAATAATGTTTCACAATAAATTTGCTCTAAAACTGGATTTACAGCTTTTCATTTACACGTCATTGTGTGTTCTGGTTGAAGGCTCCACCCCACTCATGAATATTGATGAGTTACTTTAGTATTTCAAAACACTTAGAAATATTCATGATTTTTTGCAGCATAATGTTATTTCGTCCACTAGATGGCAGCAAAATACTTTCCTGAGAGTTATTTGGGAATAAACACTGTAAGTGGAAGTTTACTACCACCCTGAATCTGACTCGGGCTTAATCATATTTACACAGAAATCCGAGCCCGAGTCATACTTGAGGTTAACATCAAGAGGTTGTTAGTTGTTCCAGTGGAAATGGTGGAGCAGACTGCAAACTTCATCATATGCAAAACAAAGGATAAAAGTTTCAAGGTAAAATTTCCTGGCAAGTGAACTCCAAACACTTTTTTGACAAGGTGAAACTCTGCTCTGTATTCATGAAGGGGACTTTTTAGTTCCCTGTGTTGGGCTGCTGCTCTGTACCTACCCCTTGTTATGACTGGATTCTTCTTTCATGTTTTTCTGCACTTTACCTAAGTGATCCTGGTCTTCTAGGTGTCTTTTCTTGTGTTTTTATACCCCAGTTTGATTTTTACCGGAAGGCTTTATTAAAAAGTTCATCATTTTTTTCTGTGATCATTTGAGCCATTTTGTTTGGACAACGGGAGATGCTATTTTGCAGATTTTGCGTCAATTGTTACCCAGTTAAGTTTCCCACCATTTTTTGGGACAGCACGACGATGATATCATAAAAAGGCATCTTTCTTCTTTGAATTTTGACTACAATTTGACTTTTGTCCTTTTAGTTTTGACGAACATAAGGATTACATTCTGGCTTACAAACTTTGTGCGCCTCAGACTGTGTTTTCTCCTCCAGTCCTCTTCAAAAATCGTTCTGTCCAGCTTAGACAGAACACTACTAGGTTGTTATTATTGTCAGGGTCCCATCCTTGTCTCAATTGTGTTTTCTTTTTAGTTAATATTACTCAAATATTTTATAAACATCATTGTTGATCAAGTTTTCATTCTCTTTTTGCAATTAATGTTTTGCTTATTACAGTTTTATTATTATCTCATGTATTTGCTCTTTTCATTGTGTTTTCTGAACTCTCCATAGTGAGCCTAAGGGGGTGGAACCTCTGCTTTCAGCTCTTCAATATATTTTTTAAATTAATTAAAATATATATTTTTAGAAAAAGATATTACATGGGAAATTGGGTTGCTTTTTCTTAGGAGGCACCTTCTGTGTGAGTTCACAGTTATACATTTCCTACATGTAACGCTTAAAGATTCGCAGTGCTGTGACGTTATTTTGTTTTACGATCAGGTGCCACCATGTTATTATTCCTGTTACCGACACACAGCTCCCAGTTTCCATGGAAGTTGTGTAGCATTAACTTTTGAATCCTTTGCAAAGATCCATTTGGTTTCCGTGACTGGGATACAATGCATATTCATTCTCAACTCTATGGTTTCAGATTCTACCATTTCGCTGTCTGATTTTAAATGTTGGTTTATGATTAGACTGTTTTAGGGTTTGGTCTTTATGGTTTTGACTTGATTCTGGTTTGACAAATGTTTCATCACATTGTCCTCTTCTCACCTTCAGGCTGACATTGTTTCGTGTGTTGCGGTCCAGTTCCCCTCTTCACTATTGTGTTATTTTTTCAGTCTGGTTCTTTTTGACCTGTGCAGTGTCAAATTAATTTTTTCTCACAAAGAATAAACATTTACTAGAAAATGTTGCTCTCTAAAGAATGTTTGTTAACATGGGAAATTTTATGGGATCCTTTGTAATGCATTAAACAGTTTATTATTGAACGCTGTTATTTCTATTTTACCGAAGTTGCCAGAAGTTGCGAGTGCCATCACCATTCCTGTGACAGTGTAAAAGATCTCCATTGTGAATGGAGCACTATCCAGCTTTGTAGATAATTAACAGAAAAAATCAAAAACAGCTTTGTGAGGGTTTCTGTATAAGTTCTGGTTTAAAAATCTGCATGCCTTAATACTTTGATTTGTCTCCTCCATTTGGTTTGGTTTCAATCGGATTCCCTACAGTTCAGGTGAGAAATGTGTGGGAGTGCAGGTCTGTCTTTTGATTTTAATCCACCAGCTTTTTGAGTTTTTGGGAGCTGGCAAATCATAACACAGGTGACACTGATGTATACCAAGAAAGCGGAAAGGTTAGATAACGTTCAAAGGAATTCTTGTGTCAAATTTTAACGTTAACCATAATAGCAATTTCAATATTTGTATACTGGATGTCTTAATTGAAAATGTTCTGCGTTCCCCTTGTTCATTTGCTGTATTTTTACATTTTTCATTAGGTATTTTGTTTGTTGCAGACTGTTAATCTGTTTGTTTTTTTTAATTTAAAACTTTTTTTTTTTTTTTTTAATTTATTTATAGCATGTCACATGGGTGCATATGGGGGACAATTTAAGGGCTCGGATAATTGTTATCTTTCCAGCAGGCGCTGTTGACGAATACCTTTTCTCACTTCTGGTTTGTGTCCACCCACCTGGCCCCACCTATTCTTGCCAAGATCCTTTACCATGGAAGCAACACCATCTTGATTAGTCTATCTTGGAGACTCGCATCGTCATGACGTTTCTTTTCTTTTTCAATGTGCTGTACTTCACGATTTATTTCAATATATGGCGTTAGCCATCATGGTGCCCCAAAAATGTATTATTTCCATTTGTCACTTTATTAAAACCGTTACTAACCACTTTATCTGTCAAAAGCATTAAATAAAAAAAAAATTTGCTATCTCTTTACCCTACATGTAGATTCAGCGCCTTATCTCTGTATTTGTGTGTGTGAACATCTCTTCACCGGTGCTCCGTCTCTCGATCGCATTCCCATAAAGCCTGCTCCTCAGACTCTGCACCTTTCTCACCTTCTGCCATCCTTGAAGGCGACTCTCAGCATGCCTCCTACTTCTTTACTCTGCCTCGAATGTCTGATGCTCTCACATTCTCTTTAGTCGCATCACCAAAGTCAAACTGACCAATCAGATTGCTCAGAGGAACCTGACACGCAAACCTTAGCCTTTTAGTATATAGTAGATGACAGATTGTTGTCATCTTTCAATTTTATGTTTTTCGACTTTTTTTGGCTTTTGATTATGTCTTTTTCCCGGTGACTTTATAAACCTCTTGCTAGTTTTACTCGCTTCATGACTCCTGTGCTGACTGAGGTGAAGGATAATCAAAAGAATGAATGACATTCTTATTAAGGGGTTGGCCTGGTGACTGGATGTGATCCCAAAGGGCTGCTGCAAGAAACAAGTGGCGGTGAGGCCCAGCACAAGATGAGGTTGTTCTTCTTCTTATCTTTTGCCTTAAAGATGCAAACAGATGGTTTCCACAAAATTAAAACTGGCTTCAGCTTGTTTGTTTAATACAAATATATTTTATTGTTTATGTGTGTTTGATTAGAATCTTCAGGAAACAGCTTTTCCAGACCGAAGTACTGGCAGTGGTGCAAATGGTGAAAATGTTTGGCAAATCTGAAATAACACATTATAAAAAAAAAGCCAGTAAAAAATAAAAAAAAAAAAGAAGGAGACAACAGTAGCCAGCTAGCTTGTTTGCTTTTGTCTCTCAGTCTTGTGGCCCCCTTCACGAGTTCACTTTGGGGAAGATACTGACTTTATTGTTTCTGCTGATTTTCCGCTCGGCTTTGCACTTGGGCTGCTTGGTTTGGATGAGCTCCTCAGGCGTGTTCCCTAATGGCGGTAGAAGCCTTTTCTTACTGTTCCTGGTCTCTGAAAGCCACTGAGGTGGTAGCTCAAAGGGGCCAAACCCAAATTGCGTGGCATACTTATCATTGGTGTCTTCCGTTTCCGGTGGCATTGCTGGAGCCACCTGTGCGGCAGAGTCTGCACTGTTCAAAGGAGGCGAGAATTTCTGCACCGAGGTGTGAGCGCCCTCCGAGCTTGATGCAGGAGCCTCTTTCTGCCGGATATCCCCTGATCCAGTGGATTTGCTTTCATTTTCCTCATCTTCCTCTGTAGGCTTAAAGATCTGCTGCTGCCCAATGTTAAACATTTCGAGCAGCTGGCTCCCTGACCGCACGCTGGGTTCGAGGGTGGCGTCGGCAATGCTGCCAGAGCTCACGATGTTCCTACGGCTGTAACGTCGGTGAAGCTGCACGATGGAGCCCACCAGGCACTTACGCACTGATTTGTTAACCGTCAGAAAAAGCATAGGATTGGCCACTAAGGAGACTTTAGGAATCCAAATGGCTGTAAGCAGAAGAAATACTGAGATATCAGAAATATTGAGAACAGTCCTGTAGATCACAAGAGTCAAATACGGGACACTGCAAAGGAGGAACGTTAGGACCATGGAGAGCAGCATGGAATGCAGTTCCGCCTCCCTTTGCGAGACGTACGGAATGGAAATGGTGTTCTGAGGAGTTCGTAAGGCTGCAATGATCACTTTTTTCTTCTGGCTGGCACTCAGCGCTCTGCGAATGAGGATCATAAAGAGGAATACGACAACGACGGGTAGAATGACAGTGGTGAGGTTGTAGACGACGACATACACCAGATGGCCCAGTGAATAATCCCACGTTTCCGTGCACAAGGACATTGCATAGATGTCGGTGACATTGGTGATAGCAAAAACAGGAACACTTGCCACAACTGCATGTGCCCATATGTAAATAAGGAGGTCTCTCGATCTGGCGTCTGATATTTTTCTTTCCAGTGGGTATAATACTGAATAATACCTGGAAAAAAGATACAAGGCAAGGGAGTTATTATACAAAGCATTCAAATAACTGGTGTTTTGCAATATGATGAACAGAAAGAAAAAAACTGGGAAAATCACAGAGAAAGAGGTGACAACACAGAGGCATGGGTTTAAATCTTTTCCTTCCCAGTGCCAAACAGGAGATGCTATTTCCCAGAACTGAAAGACCACTGCTTAGGTTTATTCATGAACACTTTTCCAAAGTTCAGACATATGCTATATGTGTAGACGTTTACTTACTGCTGTGTATCATATTATGACATCTAATCGCAGTTATACCAGGGCACCATTCCTGCTCTCAGGTTCTTCAGTTTCCTTATTTTGTTATTTTTTTGTTAAGTTTCTAAATGCAAATGTTTTCATTACTTTATAGTCTTTCCATTTTATTTTGCTGTGGGCTCACGCCATGAAGCATCATAGTGTGAAGACTTGTGTTGGTGAACTGCTTAGTGGTCAGTTGCAAATGTGCAGCATCTGCCTCAGAAGTGGTCTCCTCGCGGCGTCAGATAATAGGACATCTCCTGGGGCTTCATGCATAACGCCGTGTGTAGAATTCACACTAAAATATGGCATATGGACAAAAGTGGAAATGTGAGTATGCACAAAAAATCCAGATGCATAAATCTGTGCGAATACAAACTTTCACGTTCTTCTGCTACATAAATCCCGGTCAGCATGAAAAGTAACGCACGTGCACATGCCTGCTGTCCCGGCCCGTCTCCTCCCAGAATTATGCCTCTTTGAATATGCAAATCAATATAAATAGCCCTTAAGCTCAGAGTTCTGTGAAAAGACAATGGCAAAAGCACGGTGGAAAATAGAAGAATTTCAGCGAATACCAAGTGGAGGCAAAGAAAAAACATACTATTTGTTGGTTTAAACAGTGGTATAAACAACAAAAGAAAGTTGATCGAGTGACATAGAGTGTCGGAGAAACTTGAAAGCTTAAGTTCACAAAGTCACACAATGCCCGAAATTAAAAAGAAGTTGTCAGATATCAAAGTCACTGCGAAAAGCTTATTAGGGTACAGAGAAAAAAAAATAGGCACACAGTGGGAAAAAAGCACAAAATGTCAACTTTATAATCTCAAAATTTCCACTTTAATCACATAGTTTATTTTGTCATTAAAGTAGAACATCATAAACTTCATCTTAAAATCGTTTAATTTACTTTTCGTTTAATTTTACGTTTCTCAAATCCCATCGTAACTAAAGTAGCACATTAAATGCTTTGTTTTGTATTTGATCTTCTATGTACTCTATGTGTGTGAATCACTATAGGCTTCTTAAACGGGCTTTCTCTTCCTCCGACAGGACACAGAATCCATTACATTCATGATATTACACCTCTCTGGATAATTTAAATACTGAGATGTATACGTGATATCATTTTCATGAAGATAGGAGTTAAAGCATGTTATTAAACATGGGAACATGGTGGTACAGTGATTGTTCATGCCTCACGCAAAATGCTTGCTGCGCCGTGCATGACCTTCAATGAAATAATTTATTGCAGCAGTACTGTCTCTTTCAAACGTACAAACCTCCAATTCCTGTCCTTCCTTTTCTTTCTCCAAGTAACCAATCGCCACACAATCAGCTCTGTAATAGACGTTAAGATATCTGTAAGCTTAGAACGCTGATTCTTCAAAACTTTTAAGGAACATTGAAATATCTTCGAAGTATATATTTAATTGCTCCGTCCATCTATCCTTCCCTTGTCATGCCAGCACCAAGAAGAATACAGCGCAAGGCAGAAACAATTCGTGAACAGAGCGCCAGCGCCTCGCTAGCGCTGCGGCACCATGTCCTCATGTGTTTAATTATTAACAATATAGATTATTTAAATGAAGTTAAAGTTTCATCTGTATAATATAATAAACATATTTTGCTGCATTTCATCTTAAAAATGATATCGCCATCATATGTAAATACGCTCTTTATAAAGTGGCGCAGGTTGTGCAATATTATAACTGTATTGCAAGTTTACAGTGAGGTGATTGTACTAATAAGTACAAACAGTTCTACAAGGAGCACTTGATGGACTAATTGAGTGCGTTTAGAGCTCTTGGGATGAAACTGTTTCTGAACTACGAGGTCCATACAGGAAAGGCTCTGAAGTGTTTGTAATATGAGAGCAGTTCAATAGACTGTGCGCATAGCTGAGGCAGCGTATGCTTGATGCTGCATACCGATAATTCTCTTTCCAATCAGCTGCTGCAGAGCTGTGATTCCACACTCAGATACAGTGATATAAATACTCTGAGTGATGCAGTGAGAGTAATATGGAAAAAGATGATCTGCTGTGGCAACCGCTAATGGGAGCAGCTGAAAGAAGAAGAAGAAGAAGAAAAAGGTGCAGTGAGAGTAACAACACTAAAGCAGCTATGGTATTTGGGATAGTTTGACCATTCTGTGGACCATTATATTGTTACAGGTTAATTACAATCAGATGCATTAAACTAATACACAGTATGAGGTTAATTTCAGTGTATTTATAAAGCCCCATCAGGGATGTGGATCTAAAAAAGAAAGTGAAACCACACTGGAACAGTAGCACTGCTTTGACGCTGGGTGCCGCCAGTTTGCAAAACCGAGCGGAGAACTTGCGTATGCCAGGGTTGGAGCTACCATGAAAATGTGCGTGGCTTTACGCCTAGTTTAGGTTTTATACATCGTGATTTGAACGTGGGAATGTTTGTACCCAACATTTTTGTGCATACGCACCGTTTATACACGATGCCCGTGGTCTTGGCCGCTCAGATATTGCGTCTAAACACGGCAAGCGGAGCCCATAGTGGTGACGTCAGCTAAGCGCTCTCTCTCTCTGTCAGCAAAGTGTCACCACTACACTCCACCCATTTACATCCCATCCTCAACATCAAGTGTATTGCCATGGATTCACACCATGAAGCAATGAAGTATCTCAGTTCAAAAATTTGCACTGTGGTGAAATGATGGTGGTCAGCCGTAAACGTGTAATGTCTGCATCAGAAGAAGTCTCCATGCAGCATGAGCTAATAGAAGAGCTCCATTATTCAGATGCACAGAGGCCATCTCTGAACACTGCAAGCGGAGTGCACCCTAGTGACGTTAGCTAAGCTTTCTTTCCCTCAGCCCCTACCTTTTCTAAAAAGTGTTGCCACTCTACACATCCACAGTGCAAATCCTATCCTCATCGCCAAGTGTACTGCCATAGACCCACACTATTATTCAGTTAGATATTCAGTAAGATATGCACTGTTGTAAACTGATGGTGGCCAGTCATGAACCCCCAGTATCTGGCTTAGAAGCCATCTATTTGTAGTGTGAGCCAACAAAAGACCTCCATTAGTTAACCGCACAGAGGCCGTCTCTGAACACTGCAAGCAGAGCACTTCATACCGACATCGGCTGACCTCTCTTTCTCCTTTAGCCCCCATGTTTTATGCACAGATTTGCTCATCCTCATCACCAAGTGCATTGCCATGACCCACACGGCAAAGCATCTCAGTTTAAAGATTTGCACTGTGCTGAACTGACAGTGGTCAGTCGTGAACCCACAACGCTTAGCTCAGCAGTGTTCTCCTTAGAATTAGTCAGATGCGTCAATACCACTTCAGAACACTGTGAGTGGAAAATATTTCTGTGCCTTTGCAGAGGTATTTCCTAAAAATATTTGTGTTTTCCATTCCTAGAATTATGCATTTGACCTTTGTGTGTGTCCTGAGAGTGTCACTTAAAAGTTTTACTGTCTTTTCTGTGACGCCATTCTGTTTCTCACGGGAACCGGCATTTTGGTTGAGCTGTTGTTGTCACGTTGCTAGTGAAATGAAC
>JANRMT010062799.1:6557717-6577644 GCA_026402145.1 Polypterus bichir lapradei
AATGGCCAACACAAGCCTGGATTATAACAATGAGGTGCCAAATTCCATCCATCTGCAATATGTGAATGAATGAATTGAGTGACAGTGCGCCGGTGCTCAAGAAAACGATTAACAGATGGGGAACGGCCAAACAAGCAGGCTGTTTTCTCAGACAAATGTCACCTTTTGTAGTGTCACTTTGAAAAAATAGGCAATAGTATGCTACTTTAAAATATTTAAACATTTATTAAGACATGCAGTAAAAGGAACAGTGAGAAAAGGGTGGTTTTACCAGGATACCAAGATTTCATTTAAATTCAGGACATGAAACTCCCCATACCTACTGTAAGTTAACAGTAATGTCCTTTAAAACAAGTATTTCATTTTTAAACCTTGCAACGTGTTCGGGAGAGCAGATTAGCACCACCTGGCAAAAGGTTGGGGACACCAGTCGGGTCCTTCAGTTCGATAAACAACAAAAAATACAGCCATACAAAAAAGAAATGTGGCTCTTAATAACCTCATCTTAGAAATACAGTTGGCTGCTGAGTCTCAAGCAAGGGAAGTAAGTGACGACATGTTCCCTATTTATATCATTTGGTGCTGGAAGGGGCGGGGTCTCTTAACAGCCTTGTGGGCGGAGCCAGGTGTTATCCTTGGCCGGCCTTGCAATGCTACAGGGGAAAGAGAAACTGCCAGTAACGTCAACGCCTCCTCTTGCACCAGGGTGAACTGCTTACCTCGCCAGTACCAGGAAGGTGGTCCCGCAAGGTGGTCACACAAGCGTGACAACTAGCAAACTTATTTTTAATTCTAGTGGCTGAAACTGGGAAGAAAGTAGTGCAAATGGTAAAGGAACTTGCATTTTATTGCTGTGTAAGCGAGCAAGCTTTAAACTGAATGCATTACAGCGAGAGGACAAAGAAATTGAGCAAATTATCAATAGATTTGAAAAGCTTGGAGCTGACAGAAACAGGTTTGTAGGTTTACAGCATCTTTATTGTGCCCAGAACGGAGTCCGGTGAAATTATTTACTTGTTTGTGCTAAACATACGCAACACAATCACCAGGATTAGTGAGAAGGTTCACCTGAGCTTGAATTGTCTGTGTCCCTATCTGAAAAAATCTCAGAACAATATTAGCATTACAGGAGAGAATTCTTAGGTCTTTATGTTTAGATACAAACTTCTAGACATAAGATCACTGACTAAATGCACTCTTCCTCAGGCTGGGCAAGTTGAACGCACTTTCCATAAAGTTATTAATGCTACAGATTAAAAATGTTATGATTTGACGTCTGGCTTGTTACTAGTGATGAGCGAACCCTCGCCGCGACTTCAGTGAAATCACAGAAATTTTCAAGAACTCCACGTCACCAGGGAGCACTTTGCTTGCAGTGTGCAGAGGCAGCCTCTGTGCAGCTGCCAAACTCCGCAAAATGCATTGAATGAGGAACTGAACTAGTTGTGAGTGGATTATAAGGGTGCAATGGCATTTTAATTGTCCCTAAGGGCCATGAAAGCATGATGCTGGGCCAATTATTGGGGCCAAAACTGTGACCAGAGCTGGGAACCAGAGGTGCTAACCACAGCACCCCATCTCTCAAGCAACAAAAGATGCACAAGTAAAAAAAATATATATATATAGTTATTACATGCACTGTGTACCCACCTTGGGGTACAAACAAAGTCATGGCGAGAGACTGGCTTGATCCATTGTTTGAAGGTGCGGCTCTGGGCACAGCTCATCCTTTTGATTTATTTGGGCAGATGCTTATCTATTTATCTATCATATAGTACCTTATCTATCTATCTATCTATCTATCTATCTATCTATCTATCTATCTATCTATCTATTATATAGTGCCTTTCACTCTATCTGTCTATCTATCTATTATATTGTGCCTTTCATTTGTTTTCCCTGCACTTTTGTGCTCCACGGAGCTTCATGTTATTACAGAGCACTTTTTTATTCATAAATCTTTTAGTTATAAAGATTCTACCTGGCCAGGAGTTTTGGCAGTGCCAACCCAATAAGCATTTTTGGAATTTTACAGGACTTTTACGCTTTGGGATTCTTGAGTGACACAACATACTGCAGTTCTGGGGGCAAAATCTACTTAATAAAAGTCATCAGGTTAAGCTGGCAAGCAGAAATCTATGAGCTCTGCTCCCCAAGTCTCACACATTTATGTTGCTTTTCATTTTAGGTGCCAAGATAAACACAGCCGGCTTACCTGTCTAAAGCAATGACGGTGAAGCTGAGGACGGTGACAGAACTGAACACCTTGTGAAGAAACTTGATGATCTTACAGAAGATCAAGGTGTAAATCCACCAGCAGCAGTGAGGACTAGCGCTCAGCACGATGTCAAAGGGTACGCACACCAAACTGGCACAGATACTGGAGCAGGCGAGGTTCTTGATAAAGCGGTTTGTTACCGTCTTGAAGACTGAAGTTCGGCACGTCGACCACAACACCATAACATTTCCTGTAAGTTTACAGAAAAAAAAAACACAACTGGTCAGTTTGGTTGAGATGTGGCACGTCTCCTCGTACCGTCGATGGAACTTGTTGGTTTCCACTTTCATGCCACTACAACCTCAAGTGTAAAGAAACCAGTAATGCCACATTATGTGAGCCCATCACTGCTTGCCTGCATGACGTCCCAGGAACACTTCTGCACGGGTACTGGCTTTGGTTGATTGCTTTTCATCTCATTTCATCTTTTTTTTTATTAAAATCAAAATCACAAAAAAGATTGAAGGGCATATTTGTTAAATAAAAAACACAATTTGGGAGGCAGCCAATATGTGCCCATCCTAAATAGTTAATAAGGTTTCTATTTCACATGGGTAAGTAAGTAAGTAAAAAAAGAGACTCATTGGGTTATTAATGTCACAGTACAGTTAAAATTGTGCTACCCTCCCTCTGTCTCTTTCTCTCTTAGGTGCCATGGTCACCCCGCATCGAAACTCGGGTCTTCCTTATAATAAAACATTTACAACCCCACTGAAATTCACAGGGTGCTGGAGCCACCCCAGCAGCATCAGGCACAAGGCAGGAACAAGCCCTGATAAGTTAGGGCAATGAACACAGTTGGAGAGACATCACGTCATGCAGCAAATGTAAGGAAACAGCAGAATAATTACATATAGTAAAACACTTGGAATAGTCGTGGGAGCGCACCTACCTCCACAAACAGAAGAGCATTCATTATATGTGCGCTACAATAGGTTTGATTAGCACGGTCAGATCGTCATTTTGGAATGCAGCTCTGCTCAAGATCTGAAGCTACTGCAGCCCAAATTTCATGTTCCACCGATTCTCACACTGTTCCGTCAGACTCATGCCAAGGCACTTCAGGGTAGCCAGTTGGCCTGAGCAGTACATCCTGGGGTGTGTGGAGAATCAGGACCAATGGGAGGAAGACACACACGAGCAGCTAAGCATGAGAGCTGCCAAAGTGAGGCTGAAACCCAGGACACTGGAGCTGGGAATCAGCGGGGCTAAGCACTGCGCCTTTATGATTATCAAACATTTATTGGGTCATTACAGAGTGCAGCTTTACTGCCATGATTATATGGCTCCTTACATATCTATCTTATATGGTGTCTGTCACATCGTATTATTGTAGAAAATGCTTCTCTTTTCACAATGACCCTGAACTTTGGGTTATTTGCTGTATCTGCTCCCACATAACAAACTGTGGTGTTCTGTAGCACCTTCACCTGGAGATTAGCAGAGCAGGTGAACTGCTCCAAATATCTGATACCACGAGATGTGCAATGACATTTACAACATGGCCTCTTGTAGCTGCAATAGTTTTAAGATGGTCTTTCACTTGGGTTTGGTGGCTGGCAATTCAGTTTCTCATTACACAGCAGCTCATTTCATTCTCACGCCCCCTCACTATGCCCCTGACCCCCTAACTAGGCTATTGTGTGCTTGTTATGTCTTCTGTCTATTAGGTATGCCCATCATGTGAGCGTGAAATTACACCTCATTGTTATCCATATTCTAAATAAAACTTTAACATACAAATCCACCACGACTGTCAGAACAGGAGCGTACACAATCAGTTGCTAAACCTTCACCACGTTCAGCAATTCTGGCTGTTAGTGCAGCATTTCAACTTCCACGACAAAGTCCATGGCCTTTCTGGTGCAGTGCATCTCCATCATCAGATGAGCACAACTCAGTTATGATTATGAAAATTATGAAAATGTTCAAAATGTTCATCCACATGTCTATTTATTTCATATATCATAGCCATCTATCTATCTATTATATAGCGCTTTTACTATCTACTGTCACACACGTATGCATGGGGGACAGTTTACAGGCTCAAATAGTGTTATTCATCAGCCAGACCAGGGATTTACACTTTCACCTGATCCTCTCTCCTTTTGTTCTTCTGTATTTCAGCCATCATCGGTCCACCCACCATTGACATCACTTCTGGCAAACCCTGATGACATCATTTCTGGGACCCAGAACTCCCCTTCCTGCAACATCTGTTCTAGTTCTGGCCTGCCCTAATTCCACCTCTTCCTCCTACCCACCATATTTATAGAGCAGTCTCAACCTGTTAGTCAGTTCAGTTGTGAACTCTGAATACGTAAAGATATGTTTATTTAGTATACGGGGTGGCCGTCCCCTAACCTTTTCCTGTCTGCTGCCTAAATATCACACTATCTATCCATCATATAGTGCCTTTCATATCTGTCTATCTATCTGTCCATCTATCTAATAGTGCCTTTCCTATTTATGTATCTGTCATATAGCACCTTTCCTATCTATCTATTATATAGTGCCTTTCACATCTATCTAGGTAGATCTACCTATCTAAAATGCAAAGTTGACTCACTCACTGTTTCCCGTTTAGTTAAAAAGCTAAAATGTATCAAGGCTGAACATCAAGGTCAACACACACCCAGTACGAAAGGACATTTTGCTACATTAATATTTAGGGGCAACCATCCCCTCCACAAAAAACTATATACCTCAAAATCTCAAAAATGCTTTGACTGAAATTTGGTGATTTTATAGATAAAGCAAACTGACCACCATGTGTTTTTTTTTCTTTGTCGATAATTTTATTATTTATCAATTGTCATGCATGTCAGAGGTTCACCTTCTGGGCTCATCAGAGGTAAGCACCAGAACATTAGGGGGCGCTGTCATTGATGATGTTCTCGCTTTTTCTACTCACAGTCCGAAGCAATTGTGTAGTGAGGGCTCCACCAATTCCAGTCCTGCGACTATAAAGGTGAGACGATCCCAGCAGGGGTCGGGGCAGGAAGACCACCAGATGGAGCTCCGACTTAACAAGTGTGACCTACGCTTTGCTCGACTGTAAAGCGGTTTGATATTGCCTTACCTTTCAGTTTAGTGCCATCGAGGGGCTGTTTGGAAACACAGGTGCACGAGAGAGAGACACACACAGGCACACGAGAGAGACACACACACACACACAGGCGCGCGAGACAGAGACACACACACACAGGCGCGTGAGAGAGAGACACACACACAGGCGCACAAGAGAGACACACACACACAGGCGCGCGCGTGCATTGTTGCAATGTTACTTTTCTTGGTTGTTTATTAAATTATGGATTTTTCAAATGTTCATTTTTTCCCTGTGCTTAAAACTCATTAAAAAAAGTGTTTTTAGCGAGCGGTTCGTAGTGCTATAGTGCAAACTCTTGCAGTGTTAGTTTTCTCTGTTGTTCAAGGTTTTCTCAGTGTTATTCAATGCTTTTACATTTAGTCTACTATCACTGTGCATTCTATGGAATAATTAACTATATTTGTGCTTATAAACTCACCCTCCTCCCACATCCACCCTCGCTCTCGAGACATGCACACTGCTTGCTCATGTGCCCGCCCCCAACACGTCACCAAACACATCCTCACTCGTTTTGGTCTGTGCTACAGTCCACATGCAGCTGTGAGCCACGTTGACTGTTCACGTTGATAATGATGCTGCGTATGCTACGCCGTGGGTTGGCTAGTATATATTAATATTATGCTGACCTACACGCTCTGTGCTGTGCTGATGGGGGGCTTTATGCAAACGTAGGATTGCTGTAGAAGCGATTCATTGGTCATGTGAATAGCAGCACTGACCAACGGATGTATGGTTGACTGTGGAAGGGACTGTGTCCGGGACATGAAAAAAAAAGTTGCGATGACATAGGTGTGAAATGGAAAAAAAGAAAGTTCAGCGAAGTTCAAGGAAGATGTGAAGCTCAACGGTCAGCAAGTGCTCTAAATCTCCACTGAGGGTCCCAGGCGCTGTGGCTGTGGGCAGCTAATGTTTTTCCAGAAGCAAAGGGGAAAGAGAGAAAGTGAAGAAGAAGAGAGAAAAGTGGCGTCTTCAGCTGCAAACCAGCATCAGCTTAAACTTAATGGGCCACCAACACCACTTTCTTGTAATATACATTTGCATCTATGAACTATGAAGTGGGACGCCCACCCCCAACCTCCTTCCGAAATTCTTTGCAGCATGGCTTGAAGTGGGCTGGCGCTCACTGGCACAAAGTACCTACCAGCACTTCCCAGTTTTTTGCTCATGACTGCCAGCACTCTCTGCTGCGTTCCAGCAGTGTTGTCTAGCGCAGTGGACATCATCATGGCAATCCGTTACTGTCTGTCGACCTCCAGACCACCTGGATATGTCTCTGGTAACTCCAAAGAGGACCACTCTTTGAATGCGGCACACTCTCTTCGATCGAGGTGCTTAAATTGTGCAAGAGCATGGCACTTGAATTCCCAGTGGGGAAGCCACAGAAATTGTCTGGTGACACTCACAGCTACAGCTCTGTGCTCCTCGCTCTTCACGTTAATCCACCAGAGTAACATGTATGGTGCGTCAAGCTCTGCTTTGTATTTACATTCACATCTTTAAAGGGGCGTCACATACAACTGACAACTGACTGTAATTGAGTGAACAACGTGAACAAATAAAAACTGTAAATATTGCCAAAGAAAACACAGCCTGACTGGTACCTGAGCCATGTTGGATGGTTCCTTACCCAGCCATGATTAAAGGAGAAGGAGACGGGTGGAGGGGCATCCCACCCAGGTTGGTTAGTGGTACCTGTCATGGACAGAAGGCCATTATGTGTTCCCCCAGTACACCAGGTGGCAGTGTTCCTCTGGTATGGCTCACATCTGGACACCCACAGGGCTACATGGGAGTTGCAGTTTTACTCTGTGGCCCTGGATGGGTCCTCAGGTGCCACTAGGGGGAGCTGCTGGGAGCACAGAGGTTCTGTCAGAGCCGGAAGTGCTTCCAGGTGGCAATCCTGTTGCACCAGAAGTACTGCAGGGTTTGTGTTGAAAAGCAGCCGCTCTGTCTCATCTGGGGGTCCAAGTCGGGAGGTCATGGTCAAGGCATGCTCAGAGGAGAGCAGAGGTTGAACAGCAAAGGAAAGAAACAAAACCGTGACAGATTTATCAGGTAAAAAAAACCTTTAGAAGGTATTTGATCAAATAAAATCTTCTTTCCCTGTGTGGTTTGGTTGTGTTTGGGTGTTTGGGGGTGCAAGTTTGCCCCCTACAGGTCACAACATCTAACAACGATAATTAAATAGTTTCAAATTTCATAATGTTCCGACTGCCCGAAGTTGCTGAAGTCAATTGACACAACAAATCTTTTGGCATCAGAGATTTCCATTATGAAATTTTGCATGCCGATGTTTGTGAGTGCTTTACAGTTTATGAATTCTATTTACCGTTGTGAGTTTTGGTTTTGGCATTTGATTCTTGGTTACCCCAGTATGGACTTTTGTGACATTTCGGTTACAGTCCAGCTGAGGCCCTAGCTTTTATCTGCTAACAGTACGTGACACTAAAATGAAAAACGAATGACACGGGTCTTGAGGACCACTGATTAGGTGGAGTGTCAGTGTGCCAGCCTCGGCAGGTGCCCTGTGACCGGCTCCAAATGCCAGAGTGCCTCTCGTCCGCTTTCATTCTAATTCTGATGCCTGTTCATTTCTCGTCCTCGAAGAGCTGAGGATGCACTCGACCTCTAAGGGCGTCTTGGACTTCTTAATCAGGGACACGGCGCATTTCTTAATTAATGGATTTATTTCCCTCAAGTGCTTTGACAAGGTTTCACTTAACAAGGACCTCACACTTGGCACAAAGCAGCCACTGTGCTAAATGATTAAAACGGAAAGGATATGGCAGAGGTGTGTTTCCTTCTTCTTTTTCCAAAGATTGGCACAGTATTTAGTGCTGCAAACCTCACAGCTCCAGGGAGTGAGCTGCAGAGAGGTTACTTCATGGCAGTCTCCTCTCACTTGAAACTGCCCGCAGGTCAGAGCAATAAAGGTGGAGATGGAGAAGCCTAACATTCAGTGACAGGGACACAAGAGTCGACACCAGGGGTCACTAACGGCAGTCCTGCTCTAACCAATCACCACATTAGAAGGCAGTCCCGGCTGTCGTTTAGTTTTACGCCTTCGTAGTGCCCTTGTCCTGCACTCTTTCTGAAAGCAGTGGTTTTCAGTATTGCTCTTGGAGGGCTGTAGCGCCTACTGGTTCCATTCCAGCCATTTTCTTCATTAGAGATAAATGTTTGCTACTACAACATTGTTTCCCACTTCATTTCCGTTCATTTATTTGTTATGTTGCTGTTCTGTCTCAGCAGAAGACAACGAAATTTTAATGAAACAGTCAAGAGATGAAGCGAGGCTGAAAATAGAGTGTAATTGATAGAATGCGGGAACTGGCATCCCAGCCGGGTAAGAATAGGCATCCTTACCCAGTCGAGAGGCCAGTGTAGCCGGGGAGGACAGTTTATTCAGGACATTTTCTTCCCCTATTTGGCAGCCACCCTGATTTAGGCTACCCACACAGACGCCCACAGGGCCTACTGGGGCCTATAGTCTCATGGGGACAACCCCTACTTTTTGGGACTTCCAATTGGTACTTCCATTGGGTTGAGCCCTGGCAACAGAAGTACTCCCAGGTCCAAGATAAAAGGAGCTGCCAGAGTCGGGAGGAATCAGACACGGAGCAGAGGAGAGGAGAAAGAGTCTGAAGAATTGAATTGTGTGTGCCTTTTGAAACCTTTGATTGAAAATGTTTAAACATTAAAGCCTTTCAATTAAATTGGGGCTTATGTCTGTGCACTTGTGTCTGCAGTTGGGGCGCTGCAATGCCCCCTGTTGGTTACAGGGTCAATACCAGAGTGACAAACTGACCTTCCAACAAGCCAGAAATGGTAAAGAAAAAGTCAAAAATCACAAGGCAGAAAGGTCTGAGAACCATTAGGTAGAGAACGGCACACTGAAGGGTAAATCAATCCAAATTCGGATAAGCGAGAAACGCAAGTGACGGCCCTTTATCTGGTGGGGCTAATGACATCAAGCATTGTCAACGTGAATGTGACAAAACGGTTGCAGCCACAAGAATCCAAGATTATTATCACTCAGCCAGGGGTTCAAAGCAGGGGCAGTGCCAGTATTGGGCCCACCCACTTTCCTCATTGGCCCCACCCCATAGCTTCGGTTTTCAGATTGTTTTTCGCCTAAACTGCATACATACGTTTTAATGCGCATCTCACTTCATTAAAGTATCAGTCGATTATAAACGTGCACAGTAAAACCCCCCAGTGCTTATTACTAGAAAAGTTCATTAAACTCTTAAAATGTATTTGGAAAATGCATATAAAGATGGCGATTATACAGCAAGTGTCTGCAAAGAAAGGGTTAGAAAAATATGAATGACGTAAAATGTTTTCAGTCAAATATGACTGCAAGGTTCCTTCACCTTGAAAATCTCCAAAAAGTAGTCAGGATGATCAGAAAAAATTAGGAAACAAAATGCTAATCACCACACAAGGGTCTTCCCCTTTATTCTAAAAATTTACAAAATAACAAAGGGAAAATAACTTACCAAAAGAAACACTACATAGCCAGTAGTTACAGAAATAAAATGTAAACAGAACGGAAAGAATGCAATACAAGAAGGCGGCCTGTAGGGGGCATCTTACGACCCACCAAAGCCTCGACACAATCTTACAAACAAATAAAACCGTTTTAATTCCCATAAAGCGTCTACAGGTCTCGTCCTGCAGCTCAGTTCTCTTCTCCTCCACTCCTCTCAGGTGACGTTCGCCCGACACCCAAGCCGATTGTGGTATGCAATCTGTCTCCTCTGAGGAGCACTTCCGTGTCAGGTAGGACCACACCAGTCCTTGTGTAGTCAATATCTGATAGCTCCCTGGTGGGCCCCCACCCTCATAGGCCAGCTACATGGGACCACAACTCCCAAGCTGCTCTGCAGGTATCCATATTGGGCTCGCCATACGGGATGCTGCCACCCAGTGCATGGGGGGACTCTAAGCCCACAGCAGGCAGTCACCTAGGTCCAGCTGCTTCCTCATTCATGTCCATCTTCTAGCGTGGAAGGGGAATATTGCAGCCCCCTTCATGACCTTCTTTTATAATGGCTTCCTGGCCAGGCAAGGGAGTCAAAAAACAAAGCCACAATAGTGACCCTGTCACGTCTACTAATGGATTATCCAGGGACCCCAAACTAGTTGCTGTGATGTCTTAATTCTAAAGAGTGCCTTTCACAGATAAGCATCCTTACAAGACATTTCACAATACAGTGTACCAAATAGCAAAAAACCACACAAGGCCATAAAGCATAATTTTCAAATACGAGTAACGTAAAGGAAATGTGAAATCAAACATTTTCACAATGTCAGGCCGGGAGGAGTCGTTAAAATCAGCAGCCCTGGTGTCGTCAATAAAAGACAGAAGATGAATGGCGTCAACTGGAAATGACTTCAAACGCAAGTGATTTCTTTTCCTGCCTGAGAAGCTGTAACAGAAATAATTCTCTGTGCATTTAGCGGGAAATCTCCGGGGAGTTACTCTTCAGCAGGGATGTGACGTGACCAATCCATTTTGAAATCATGCATCGGCAAAAGCAGCTGACTTCAATGGTGTCATAATGACCTCGCTGCTAAAAATACAAAAAGAGAAGAGATGAGGAGGATTTGTACAGTTGGGAGGCTCGATGGGATGGAAAAAATGCGAGTTAGAGAGCCAAACCACTCAAAGAAATGGCACAAACAAAAGCTACGAATTTAAAGCATCTCTATTCCTTGTTACTTCTTTTATTTAATCCACGAGTGAGGACAAATTTAAAAAAAAAGCTCTATCAGCATGAGAAAAAAGTCAAACACGTCGAGCAGGTCACTTGATTAAGCCTGCACTCTGAACAATCAAGGTGCCAGAGTGGGTCTTCAAAATGATGACATAGGGGAACCATTTTTGGTTTTTAAAAGACAGATCCACATGGAGGTTCCAGGAAGAACCTTTATTTATTGAGATCTGTGACAGGCTCCATACAGTAAATAACCATGACTAGATTGTAACAGGTTTGTGAAATAACACATGGCTAAGTTCAGGGTTTCTTAATCTGTTAGTGTCCTTCTATCTAGCCTACCATACACTACGTTAAAGATTTCAGCTGTTTTTCTACATATTTGGATGTTTTTCAAAGTACAAGGAACCAACTTCATATGCAAAGGACCCTTCCCAGAACAAAATGGTGCTTTGTCAAGCTATAGTTCTATGAGAAACTGTAAAGAACAGTGAAGTGCCATTAAAGAACCAGGAGTTTTAAGAGTGTACAGTTTATTAAACATAGTCACTGACGTTACCTTCACAGCAGAACATTTCAACAATTTGAACAAGATGAGGCCACTCGGCCCAACAAAGCTTGCCAGTCCTGTTCACTCAATTCCTCCAAATCAGCATCAAGTCGAGTTTTGTAGATCCCTAAAGTCCTACTGTCTACCGCACTGCTTGGTGAATTATTCCATGTGTCTATAAGAAAAACTTCCTAATGTTTGCGCAAAATGTAACCTTAACAAGTTTCTAATTGTGTCCCGATGTTCTTGATGAAACAAGAAAAAGTCTAAAAAAAAAAAAAAGGTAAAAATCTAAAACAAAGTCCAGATCATGAAGGCCAGGGGGTGTACCAATCATCTTGCTGGTTTTGTGGAACAAAATGTGTCAACAAAATTTATTCTAAAAATATTTAGAATAAATATAGAAACTATAATACATTCATCAAATGCACAAACGCATATACAAAAAAAACCACCAAAGTCAAAAGGAACACTCGAGAGCTGTGCATCACATTGCCATCCCTTAATACAAAATGTGAAGCTGTAGACTCCATCAGCCGTTGACTAAGAAGTGGACGGCTGCACTAGTAATGCAAACTGTGAGGGATGACACGGCCAGTATGGACCCCACTCCCGTACCTCCCCAGGAGGCCAGTCAGGGAGGGAATAACTATATCTCCTTTCAGTGCCAGGTCCCGGATGTTGAAGAACATTAGAGTGGCTACATTGGGGCTGGCGTCCTAACAGCCGCTGAGCAACACCAAGGAAGGATGGCACAGCAGGTGGCTGCCTGGTATGGGCAGAGCTTCCCCCTGTACACTGGGTGGAAGCATCCTGTCTGGTGAACCCCATTATGGACGCTTGCAGGGCAGCATGGGAATTGTGGTCCCATGGGCTTGCTCTGTCAGGGGGAACTGTCCAATATTTACAATGCAAGGACCACTGTACTGTAGTTTTGCCTGATCCCAAAGTGCTTCATGGAGGCAACAGAGTAATCACTAGAAGTATTAAGAGTCAGGAGAGGAGCTGGACAAGACTCCGCTGGGAGGAGTGGAGGAGAACAGAAGGAGCAAAGGGAGTGACAGATGGTGAACTGTGTGACAGCCGCTAGCACACCGAAACCTGTAAAAGGTTATTGAAAATAATAGTGCTGGATTTGAACTTGGAACTCTGTGTGCGTCATTCTGACTGGAGGTTTTTGGGGTGCTGGAACGTCCCCCCTCCCCCAGTGGCCATACAGTTATACATACTGTATACAACCCCGTTTCCAAAATAGTTGGGACACTGTGTAAAACGTAAATTAAAAATAGAATGTCAGCAGGGGGTGACCCGTGTTCAATTCAAAACAGAACAAAAACAACGGATCAAATGTTGAAACGGAGAAATGGGATTGTTTTTATGAAAAATATTGGCTCATTTTGAATTCTGGTATGCCAACAACACGTTTCAAAAAAAGTTGGGACAAGGCAACAAAAAGAATGGAAAAGTTGTATACCATGTGACCTGTAGGAGGCGTCCCAGCACCCTAAACCTCAGAGACTGCAACACAGACACAAGTCCCAGGTGCAGACAAATGGTTTATTGCACAAATACCTTTCCATACAGGCTTCTCAGTTGAATACACTGCACAATAAATGCTTCTCGCATCTCTTCTGTCTTTTTCTCTCCTTCCCTTCGCTCCTCCTTTGTGAGTTTTGTCTTCTTCTACCCATCTCTGACTCACCGAGCAAGGAGGAATGACTTTACCCTTTACACCGGACCCTGGACTACATCCGGCGCTGCCATATTGCTTGTATGAAAAGGGGAATCATCAGGGAATCAAAAGGGGAAGCATCAGGGAAAGGGACAAAGCCTTTAAATTAGGAGACACCTCTGCCTATAGAGCTGCCAGAGCTAACCTCAAGAAGGGCATCAAGTCTGCTAAACTAATGTACAAACAATGGATTGAGGAGGACTTTGAGAGTAACTCAAACTCACAGCGGATGTGGCAAGGCATCCGATTAATCACGGATTACAAAAAGAAAAGTGACGTACAATACACACTGGCCAATAACAATGCCACCCTAGCAGAGGAACTTAACAGTTTCTTTGCACAGTTTGACAAGTACAATAACCAGCCTCCAGTCAGCCCGAAGCAACTCACAGCCTTTGGTCATACACATACATGATGTGCAGCAAGCAGCTGAAAATATCAATACAAGGAAGGCAGCATGTCCCGATAATGTGCAAGGACGTGTGCTCCAGCCCTGCGCTGACCAATTAGCGAAGGTATTTACAAACATGTTCAACCTCTCGCTCTCCTCAGGTGTAGTCCCCTTGTGCCTGAAATCCACAACCATTGTACCTGTTCCGAAAACACCAAGGATAACCTGTCTTAATGATTATCGACCAGTCGCTATCACCCCTGTCATCGCAAAGTGATTTGAACGACTGGTAATCACCCACATAAAAGCCTCCATCCCAGCTGATCTAGACCAACACCAGTTTGCCTATCGGTCAAACAGATCAACTGAGGACGCCATCTGTGTGGCTCTACATGCTGCCCTCTCGCACCTGGAAAAGCCCAACACCTTTGTTAGGATGCTCTTCATTTACTACAGCTCTGCATTTAATACCATCACACCTAACCAGCTGATCAAAAAACTCTATGCACTAGGACTTGTTATGTCCATATGCAACTAGTTACTGGATTTTCTCACCAACCGCCCCCAGTCTGTCAGGATGGGCAAACACACATCCTACACCCTTTCTCTGAGCACTGGTGTGCTGCAAGAATGTGTACTAAGTCCCCTTCTCTATGCACTCCACCCATGACTGTCAACCCATCCACCAATCAAACATTATTGTTAAATTTGCAGGTGATACTACTGTCATTGGGCTTGTAACAGACAACAATGAAGCTGCATATAGGGAAGAGGTTCAGAATATGACAGCATGGTGCACCAACAACCTGGTCTTAAATACCAAAAAGACCAAAGACGTTATTCTGGACTTTAGGACCACTAAAAAGACCAATCACAGTCCAATAACAATCAATGCAGATGCTGTGGAGAAAGTTTCCAGCTTTAAGTTTCTAGGAGTCACCATCTCAGAGGACCTGTCCTAGGCTGACAACAACTTGGCTATAATAGGGAAATCACAACAATGCCTCTATTTTCTCAGGAAGCTAAGGAGAGCTGACCTCCCCCAAAAGCTGCAGGTTACTTTCTATAGATGCACTATAGAGAACATCTTAACTAACTGTATGATGGCCTGGTACAACAGCTGCTAAAGAAAGGCTGCTAAAGAAACCCTGCAGTGGGTCGTAAAAACAGCAGAGGCCATATTGGGACTGAACTGCCATCACTTGAACGCTTGTATAAGACTCGCTGTGTGAGGAGGGCCAAAAACATTCTCAAGGACAAAACATATCCTGGAAATTCTTTGTTTGAGCTCCTCCCGTCAGGTAGATGCTTTAGGTCAATCCGTGTATGCAGAAACTGACTAAAAAATAGCTTTACCCATCAGCCATAAACTTTCTGAACTCTGAATCTCCTCAGTCTGAGATCATTTTTAATTGAAAATGTGCAATAAGCTATATTGGTAATGTGCAATATACTAAAGTAATTCAATATATAATATGTAATGTACTATTCATTAACAGGTGCAATAACAATTTATGCTGCTGTACTTTGAACAATAATAATTTGCTCTGGTTACTTGATCACTTAACACTGTATACGACATATTTGGAATTATTTGACTTTTCTTTAAATGCACCTTGGGGTTGTCACAAAAAGTAATTTCATTGCGTTACACAATGACAATAAAGTGCTTGAACTTTGAATGAAACACTTCTGGGTCAGGCCCTAGAGCTCCCTCTGGTGGCTCCCATGAAACCCAGCAGCAGGGTTGCCCATCAGAATTACAATTCCCATGCAGTTCTGCAGTTGTGTGTGTATATGGAAGACTCATCAGAGAGCTGCTGCTGCCATCTGTCATATCAAGAGAACATCTGTACCCGGGAGGTGGTCTCCTTCCACCCTTGCAGTACCAAGACTTCCTGGCAGGGTAAGGGACCACCCGTCCCATCTGGGATGCCAGCCAACACTCACCTTCAATGACTAAATACTAAAAAAAAAATACTTGGTGGAACACCTCAGAAGTAATGAAGTTAATTGGCAGCAGGTCAGTCACATGATTGGGTATAAAAAAGAGCATCACGGAGAGGCGGAGTCTCTCAGAAGTAAAGACGGGCAAGGGGCTCACCACTCTGTGAAAAAGGCAAATAGTGTAACAATTTAAACATAACGTAAAAGGGCAAAGAATTTGGCAATTTTATCATCTACAGTACTTGATAAATAACATGAAAAGATTCAGAGAATCTGGAAAAAATCCTGTACACAAGGGACAAGGCCAAAAGTCAGTACTGGATGGCCGTGATTATCAGTCCCTCAGGTGGCACAGACACGATTCTGTAGTGGAAATCGTTGCCGGGGCTCAGGAACACCATGGTCTGTAAACGCCGTTCATCACTGCATACGTAAACACAAGTTAAAACTCTGCCCTGCACAGATGAGACGGTAAATAAACACAATCCAGAAACATCGCTGCCTTCTCTGGGCCCAAAATCACTCCAGATGGACTGAGGCAAAGTGGAAAACTGTCCTATGGTTTGACAAATCAAAATTTGAAATTCTTCTTGGGCCAAAGAGGAGTGTGTGACACTAGATGGCCCTGTCACTCCTCAAACCCGATAGACAAACGTCCAGGACACAAGGTAAAAGTTGAAAAAGGTAATTTATTTTGTTCCTTTTCTGTAATAGTGCCTCTAAGCATCCCAACCACTATAAACATAAAAGCAGTAATTAATAATTACAATAAAGCATACAATTCTCTCTCTATAAATCTCTCCTCCACACCTCCCAGCAAACTCTGTCAACTACCTCCCAACTCCGGCTCGCTTGCTGGGTTCACTGCAGTCTTTTATATAGTGCCTGACCCGGAAGTGCTTCTGTTCTTCCTCCCATGTGACTTGCCAGCACTTCCATGCTCGAGTTTTCTTCAGCCCGGAAGTACTTCGGGGCTTCCATCCCCGTGACTTAGGAGTACTTCCAGGCTATATGGGAAGCCAAAATCCTCCTGTCTCACGGTATCCAGCAGGGCTGTGAAGCCGAACTCCATATCCCATGGTACCTTGCAGGAATCCAGGGCACCTCTATGCTGCATGGAAATTGCCATCTAGCGTCCTGGGGGAGGCAGTGTTCCAAAGTTGCTGCCTTCCCCCATTCTTCCACTCTTTGGGCGTTCCGGCCAGGTTGAGCTACCGGCTGTCCATCACAAGTGGGACAATCCAGCTTGTCATCAGCGCATCTGTGAAAGTATGGAGGTGCTTTAGTGCACATGGCACATCTGGGAAGCCCCATTAGCGCTGAACGATACCTACGGGTTTAAGGAGCAACATCTGTTGCCAACCAGACAACGTCTTATTTCAAACTGCATTCTGCAGGTATCACAACAGCATGGCTTCATAGTAAAAGAATCTGGGCGCTAAACTAAACTAAAAGACATCAATCGATTGCGACTCGTGCAGAAAGCAGCTGCTAGAATTTTAACTAGAAAAAGAAATTCCGAACACATCTCTCCAGTTCTGATGTCACTACATTGGTTACCTGTGCCATTTAGAACTGACTTTAAAATACAGCTTAAGGTTTACAAAGCCTTAAATAATCTGCTCCATCCTATATCTCAGAATGTCTTTCACCTTACACTCCAAATCGTAACCTTAGATCTTTAAATGAGTGTCTGTTTAGAATTCCAAGAGCTAAACTTAAAAGAAGTGGTGAGGCAGCCTTCTGCTGTTATGCACCTAAAATCTGGAATAGCTTACTGATAGAAATTCAACATGGCTAATACAGTGGAGCACTTTAAAACACTGCTGAAAACACATTACTTTAACATGGCTTTCTCATAGCTACATTTTAGTTTAATCACAGATATTCTGTATATGCATTTAATTATCATTATCATTCATGGTGGCTCCGAAATACGTACTATCCAGAAATCCGTTCATGGTATTCATATTCAAAATCTGTACTAACCCCTACTTTCTCTTCTGTTCTTTTTCCGGTTTTCTGAGGTGGTGATCTGCACCACCACCAATCTGATCAAAGCACCGTGATGTCCCTACATTGATAGATTAAAGGGCAGAAGTCCACATAACCGCCATCATCAAATTCTTCCATGAGAACCCTGAATACCATGAGGACTGATTGAGGTCATTTATGTTAGGTAGAATGCCTAGAGGGGGCTTGGTGGTCTTGTGGCCTTGGAACCCCTGCAGATTTTATTTTGTTCTCCAACCGTCTGGATATTTTTTGGTTTTTTTCTGTCCTCCCTGGCCATCAGACCTTACTTTTATTATATGTTAATTAGTGTTCCCTAATTTTATTTTTTAATATATTTTGTCTTATTTCTCTTTCTTCTTTATGTAAAGCACTTTGAGCTACATCATTTGTATAAAAATGTGCAATCTAAATAAATTTTGTTGTTGTAAACTGGCACACCTGCCGTCCAGACCTCTCACCCTTTGAAAACATTTGCCACATTGTGAAACGAAAAACATACGACAAAGAAGACCCGAACTGTTGAGATACTGAAATCTGAGATCAGGAAAGAATGGGACAGCATTTCACTTTTAAAGCCACAACAGTTGGTCTCCTCAAGAGGGGATGCCATTCAGGGGTATCAGACCCTGTCCCAACTTTTTTGGAACATGTTGATGGCATCAAATTCAAAATGAGTGGGTATTTTTCAAAAAAACAACAATAAGGCTTCACAATTTCAACATCTGATATTTTGTCATTGTTTTGTTTTCAATTAAAGAGAGTGGTTTATGTGACTTGCAAATCATCACATTCTGTTTTTACTGATGTTTTTTCCCAAGTTTTGGGAAACGGGGTTGCATTTACAAAAAGAAGAATGTCTCAAAGGAAATGCAATAAAAGACATTAGGAAGGTTGACTCAAATTATTTCCAAAAATAGTTTTAGCTGAGCCAGCGATCACCAAAATAACAAATCACTAAAGAAGGGTTGAGTAACGAGATCCTCCACAACACACTTGATCCTACAAGCAAACCCACTCTGTTCATTAAGCTCTGCAGACGATCCGGCTTTACATTTGATCATCCAATTATCTTCTATCAAGATGCCCTCCCTGCCACTGTGATCCTTGTCCACCTCCGCACTCTAGAGTTGAATGGCCACTGACTAAGGAGCACCTTATAATTCATTCTACTTTCATGACAACCCTTGAGGGCACTTTTGTGTACCAAACGCTGCATCTTTAAGAGCCAGGATTGCCAGCACAGATTTCTTTTTCTGTACATTATCTAAAAAAAAACAAAATCAAAGACTCTCTTCAAATTTCTCTTATAAATTGTTTTAGCCAATGGGTGGGCCTCTCTATCAGAGCCTTAAATTGGTTTCAATCTTATTTAACAGGTAGAAAATTCTTTGTTAGTTGTGGTGATTGTACTTCAAAGATCCATGATATTTTATATGATGTACCACAAGGATCTACTCTGGGGTCGCAGTTATTTTCAAATTACATGCTTCCATTAGGTCAGAATATCACAAAGCTAAAGTTGAGTTACCACAGCTATGCAGATGACACACAGCTTTATTTTTCTATGGCACCTGATGACCCCGATGCTCTTGGCTCTCTGATCAAAGGTCTTTGCAGTATTTCTGATTGGACAAGTAGAAACTTTCTGAAACTAAATAAGGGAAAAAAAAAGAAATCTTAGTCATTAAATAAGGTGGGAATAATGAGGTATTAGAAACTGAGCTGGATTAACAGGCCCAAAGCACTTAAAAGTTTTTGATGTCCCTATATAAATGAGCTGCACTCTCAGTGGACGACTGAACAGGACAGCTATGACCAAGACAAGAATGATCACTTGAGCCTCCGTGGACCGTGTGGCAGTTACTAGATTCTAATTTTGTTGCATTACCAAGAGTAATATATATCATTAACCTCTATTATTACTATTTTATTATTGTATACACACATATATATACTGTGTATATCTATTACAATTGAAAAATCCTGGGACAAGACAAGACTTTTTAGCCTCTTTTACAGAGAGATACTTTCACATCCAGCGAGATGAGACATTGTGCCAAAAGATTTAACCACGCCCAGGGCCGGAAATAAAAGACAAAGAGTAGATGACAAAGTAGAGTGTTGTAAAGAATTCAAAAACGTTTGCATGATACACATGCAGAGCAGGTTAGAGATAAT
>JANRMT010062799.1:6601805-6625466 GCA_026402145.1 Polypterus bichir lapradei
GATAGATAGATAGATAGATAGATAGATAGATAGATAGATAGATAGATAGATAGATAGATAGATAGATAGAATTTTATTTGCTCCCAAGGGGAAATTTGGCGATTTACAGAAGCTCCATAGATAAATAAACAAAAAAGTAAGATAGATAAATAAAGATATATACACAAACATTATATTCTTGTGGTTTTCATGGGCACTGCCATTTTGTGTTTCAGGGTGCCAGGATGTGGTTGGAATGAAACAAAATGATCTCTTGATGGTCATGACATACTGTAATAAGATGATACCTGCAATAAACAGTATGAAATTCTGTGATTTATAAAATGTCAAGAAAACTTGATTTGAGCATGGCATCTAAAAAATTTAAACTGATTTGCACATCTTAAAATTACAATTTTTTGTCACAAAATTAATTAGAGTGGATCATTCCATACCAACTGGCTGATTGATGGCATTTTGGTTTTATAACCAGATATTTATTGAAATTTAGCAAGGACAAATGTGGGATTCACATAAAGGAATATATACAATAATACCTGTCAACAAGTGAAAGATCAAAAGAGACAATGAAAGTAAGAACAGTTCCTCCTGCCCCACTAGTGCCCACCTTTCTGACAGCCTTAAACAGATGGAATGGAAAACATTGAGGCTGATGATAGCTGGACACACCTAAAGATGAGAAGATTGACTGGTAAGGAGAGTGGTGAGGAGGAACAAAAGGCACCCAACTCGATGTTAACTGTGTCATAAACTGCCATTTAGCAAAGTTAGGGTCCGACGTTCTATCACTCCTCCCTGCTGACAGTTTGAGAAGGTGGAATAAAGGGGGGAAAAGAAGGAGAATCAGAAGGACAGTCAGCAAAAGGCATGGCAGCAATTGTGCCCAGAGAGGATGACATCTGTTGAGGTGGACAGAAATGGTGAGGAGTGCCAAGAACATTGACAATAATAGAAAGAAAGGAGAAAATTGGAAACAGAAAGACTGAAATTGGTGGACATTTCCTAGAACATAGTATAATGGGAGATGACACTGGCCAGATGTCCCAGCCAAGATGGAAGGTGATCTCTTTCCTGGACAGGACTGTAAAATGGACAGAGATGGCCTTTTAGGACTCTATGCTTTCCCTATTCACTATCTGTAGTTGTGGCCATTAAGTGGCGTCATGGGGTCCCTCAGCACGAGTACACAAACATCATCCACATGTTGAAATAACCTTATATTTGAAGTTTGTGCCTTCGATGCACAAATCCTTCCCTTTTCTTCTTTCTTTCTACCAAAATTAGCTCCAGCAAGTGTTGTCCTCTTTCTCCCTGAGTGAGAGGCCACTTTTATGCAGGAATTGGGTTTCTTACAGAGCCACCCCAACATTGTATGTAGGAAGCACATCCAGGTCAGATACAAGCCCCTGAAAATAGTGACAGCCATTTCCTGCAGCTTCCCCTTCTGGCACCCACAGACACAGCAGGGCTGCCCATCAGGACCACAATTCCCACTTTGCTCTCTGGGTGTGTGCTTGGGTACACTGGCGCATGGGTGCTGCCATGCAGCATATCGGGGGAGCATAAAAGTCCTTGAAGGCTAAGGCTGTGCCCTCTGTCAATCCATTACATAACCCCGTCTGGGAAAGGGAACACCATCTACCCCGGCCGGGACATCAATCCAGTGTTGCCTCCCATTACAATATGAATGTAAAACTCGTGTCCCAAAGTGAAAAATTTTTAAACTGCAAATTGTTTGTATTAAATATTAATCATTTTACTTAACAACCATGAGGAATAAATTTACAGAACTTTATTTGTGGGGCATCACAAGCATCCATTCTTGTAAGTTCTTCCTGTGTTGAACTAGTCTGTAATGGTGGAGAGAAAAGAAGTTGAGTACTCGCCACAGAACCTCATAAATTAGATTACCATGGAGGAGAGCTACAGCTGTGACAACGGTCCTGCTCCACCATTGCTGGCTCCTTCTTGGTACACACGCATCTCCTGGCAAAACACCAGCAGCAATAGCCATAAAAACAGCAAAGCTGGCCGTCTGGCTTTTTTCGCCTTCTCCACCTAATAGTGTACAGCTGACAAACTGTTTGCCGTCCTCCAGAAAAATGTAAACACTAGCAACTAGCGCCTCCATTTTGTCGGTTTCGATAGCATGAGTCGTCTCAGAAATGCATTTTTCATTGTTGGCAACACAGATGATTTGTGCGAAAACATATCAATGGCCACAATCGGAGACAGATGTGGTTAGATATACAGGTCACTTGAACTTATGAGTGTGAACCATCAAGATGTGCAAAAAATCGGAATTGAGCAATATGGTCTGTAATGTGAACGAAGTGAAAGAATCCTCAAATATAAAAAAACAAAATGCAGAAGCTCTAAAGAGCACAAAAGACATCCAATGTCTGTTAAAGGCAAATCCAAAAGCCAACCAAGTCCCAACAGAGAACTCAAAGAGTGGTCAAACTAACAGAGCAGTAAAGTCGAACAAATGTAATAATTCACAACATGCCAAACACAAGAAAACTCAATGACTCCCTGGCACACTCACGATAAGCCACCAGGAACTGTGGGAGACCCTCAATTTATACTGAGAGGAAGGCAGTGACCACAGGTGACCGGCAGGTGGCCCCACCTCTTCGGGGACCACCCACAAAACACATGGCTAAGAAATTACAGCAGTGAGTTGACAAAAGTAACATTAACAGAAATCAAACAGCCCAATGGTGAACAAAAAGGACACAACACATAGATGTGAACCCCAGCTAGGCCAGGAACCCTGGGTGAAGTACAACAGAGCCATGTCCAGGAGGTTCAACATGGCACATTTCAAACCCTGGCATGCATGGCATCGTTTTAGATGACTTCAAGTCACTCATTACCAATGTAAGGTTAGTTTTGATTTCTGATCATTCACTAGCCCTCTGTGGACCTCTACCAGAGGGTGAAAAATGACAACTTTCCATTACATTTAGGAATATTTCAATTTTAAATATTTAATTTGAAACACGTTTGAATATTTCAAATATGACACAACTATTTTTGTTTATTATGTGTGTCTACCTCATGAAGTAAATCATTTCATTTCTTATGAATACACCAAATTAGGACAGCTACTGCTAATTCAGACATTTTATAGCACCTTGAGCATTTGAGAGGCACTGTATAAAATAAAATGTATGATATTTCTGATTATTATTATTACAGTAAATACAGTTAAATGTATTGCTCACTATGACAGGCGTCTTAGGCAAAGTATGGCTTCTACTACAATGCAGGGAATGGAACTGCAGTTAAACCTAGTTGTGTTTTCTTAATGTGACAAAATTCAAGAACACTCTTACAAGACTACTTTAAAGGGTAGAAGATGTCTTTATGTATAAATATACAAGGGGTCTCCTGACAAAAGTAACTGAGAGACATTAAAAGAGAAGAAGACACAGGTTTCCTTTTAACGAATTACTGTATAGGGATGTCACAATACTAGAACTTTTGTATTCAATATCAATACCAGTGAACTTTCATGATAATCAATATCTATTCGATACCATGGCAAAAACAAAGATCCCTTTTGCCAGGTTTTTAATGGAAAGGACCTCCGTTATTCAATTGGAGAACATGGTTTCCATGCCTGTAACAGAATTTAAAATATATAAATAGTATGTGGCCTGTAGGGGGTGCCACTGAGCCCCACACCCCCAGTTCATCTAAAGTGGTTTTAATTCAAACAAATTCTTCCTACAGGCCTCTGTCATTCACAATGCACCACAACTCTTTCTCTTCTTTTTCTTCCTGCTGTTTTTCTCCACACCTGACTCCCACTCTCCATGGCTCAAGTGAAGGGCTCTCTTTTAACCTCAGACCTAGGAGTACTTCCGGTGTTCAATGAATTGCCCCCTGGGTCAGGCAGGACCACCAATGTCCTTGTAATATCATTATCCATGAGGCCTCCCCACAGAACCCAACATGGTGGGCCAATGGAACCACACATGCCATGCAGGCAACCATACTGGAGCTGCCACCCAGTGTATGGAGAGATGCTCTGCCTATAGCAGGCAGTCGACCACTGTGCTGAGTCCATCCGGGATGGTGGCCTGTGGTTGTTAAGATGTCACTCTCGATGTAGTTGCTGTGACATATTTCTACTTCTGCACCCTGGCATATAAAGGAGATATCGTTCCCTCCCTGACCTTCTGTTATCAAGGCTTCCTGGTCAGGTAAGGGAGTAAGGGTCAATATTGGCTGGGATACCGATTCGTCAGTGACAACTAATAATGACAGTAAATTTAAATAAGTGGTTCCATCAAAATTAACCATAAGGACAGCATTTCCTTGTTTGTTTTCAAAGGCACTACACAAGATAAGGGGCAATTAAAGGAATGGAAATGAAAAAAGGAGGAAGAACCAAAATGGTGTGTTGTATATTAAGCACAAGCTGAGCCCCCTGTGATGATGTCAACAAAACAAGATGTTACAGATGACCAACTAGGCCTGACTGGAAAATGATCCACAGTCCTGGGTTCAAACACTGGCTTGAGGGCTGTGTGTAGATATTTGCATTCTCTCTATGTTATCTAAATGTCAGTAAATAATCATGTTAAAGGTATTTGTGTTCAAGGAACACTCCACCCAAAAATGACATTTATTTATAAGTTACTTATCTTGGGTAGTTTTTAGTGGTGTCTGAGAAAAAATGTTAATCTTTTATTATCCCTTAGCCACGCGGAATGAGGAGAGGCAGAGGAGTCACGCCGACATAACCGAGCAAACCTCAGATGGCAGGACTGTTTGGGAACAAGTGTGACAAGACAAGGTGACAAAATTGATCACCACAAATGAGCAGCTCAGAACCAAAATGCAAGCGAGTTACACTTTTTTAGGTTACAAAAACCTAACAACTAATATCAGTTAAAGAAGGATTTGGAAATTCTGCCTGCGGAAGTCCACTACACAAAAGGAACCATTCTGTAAATCGAAAGCTATTAAAGACACTGTTAATAAACTTTGGGATACAAAATGCCTCACAAATTTAAATGAAAAAGCGAATGACAGGTAGAATCATAACGTACAGTATTATAATCTAAACAGGTAAAGAACACGTTGAGATGGGTGTGGGATTCCATATAAAAGACACTATACATAATAAAGATGGAGAGTTTCAGTGATGAAGTTCAGTTAAATACATGATGATGGGTACATTCTTGCTCGTGTACCTCGGGCTGTCAAATCAGGGACAAATACGTCCATCCCCCCGATTAACGGACGCGAGGGTGAAAACACGCGGATATCAAAAAGACACTGCGTACCTAACAAAGAGCCCACGAAGATGATGACTTGCACAGCGATGGTGAAGTCCCGGTATCCACGCTCCTGGCCGTAGCCCTGCCCGTCCACATGCAGCAGCAGCAGCTCGCTGGTGCTCTGGTTGCCGGAGAGGGACACGGCGGCAGCGCTGGACGCGTTCTGGAAGTCGACGATCCTCGGCGCCGCGCTGTCGTTAGCGATCGCGGCGTCCAGGCTCCCCGTTCCCTCTTCCATTGCTCGCGCGTCGCTGTGCTAGCCTCGTAGCTTCTCCGCCTCCCTCACCATCTGGCACTGGCACTGGCACATGCTACGGTCAAAGTTGCGTCCGCGGGTACCGCGGCTGTCGGTGACAGAGTCTGACTGTCTGTCTGTAGGTCCCGTGTGAGGAGTGAGAAGGGGAGCGAGGGAGTGGGGGGAGAGAGAAGGGGAGGCGCTGACGCTGGGAACCGCGCACACGGGCACTGCTCGCCTAAATAGCCCCCCGCGGCCGTGAGTGCGCCTCCGTTCGGAGCACGGGCATTGCCAAGCATCCAGATGTCCGCGTGAGGCATCCTCGGTCAGGTTAGCGTTGCCCTGGCGACTAGATTGCCTTCACGTGGGACCTTTCCGCCACCGCCCCCTGGAGAGTGCTTTCAGTAGAGTGCGTGACTTTGAACCCCAGCCAGCGAGGCACCCGTTTTGTGCTTAACATTTACCACATATTTGTGACCCGCGCCATCACGGGCACGGGATGCCTGCAGCGTGTGCTTTACTTCCCAGTCACTGTCAGCACAGTTGCCCGTCTCATACTGACAAAGCCTGGTCGCCGTGTTCTCTGCGGAAAAGCGTGCGCGCCTTGCGCGTTCACGCCTTCACATTTGTGTATGAAACGAGCAAGGATTCGCCACATATGCAGCTGCGGTCTGTTTAACGGGGAGTCCGGTACACGTTGACAGCCTGATGGTCATTTTTAACACCAGCCAACTGTTAAAAAACACTCTGGATGAACAGATAAAATGACATTAGTGGGTTACTACAACGAAACAGTGGCGTCAGATTTTTGCTAGCAAGGGTCAGTTACGCCGCCTCCAGTTCACCGTTAGCTACACGAAACGAAGAGTGGGTGAAGAGTCACGCTCGACTGTCAAAGCTATATCCCTGCAGCTGGGAGTCTCCACCCTGGGGCTCCAAGTAGGTGGAGTTGACTTTAATGGGAGTTTCAAGTAGGTGGAGTTGACACAAATTTGCGTCATTAGCGTCTAGCTGCAGCCTTCCAGAGCTCCGCCCGGTTACAGGATGGTTACTAGTAGGATTCTCGGACTCAAGTAATGTGAAGTAAGGTAACTCCACCTAGGAGGCGTTGCCGTATGCTAATAACTTTGCATCTAAAAGGTTGTGGGTTTTATCCTTAAGAACGTCATACGCGGATGAGAAACAACGCAAGCATTAAATAAAACATATTTAATTTGTGAAAACCGAAGATTAGCAGTAGAAGGATTAACACTAGACGATATCAATTAATATTTAAACAACTTTACCATTTTAGGTTGGCAGGTAGGTAGGAGGTATGGATATTGTTTACTCAGGATACTCTGTGACTACAGCAGATTTTCTTTATGTAAATATGTTACATATATTCAAAGATAGCATACTAATACCTTAACGCTTAATACCGCTTGTAAATAATATAACTTTTTTGTATTGCGGTGTTCACTTAGTTCAGGCGCAGAGCACTAGGAACATTCCTCATTTAAAATACAGGTACAAATGATACGAATTACCAAATACAGAACTGGCACACATATAAATGCATATTTGTTAAAACACTCGGAGAACAAGGTAGAAACGGATTAAACATAAATGGAAACCAACAATATATGGGCAGTAATGAGTTAGTGAACTAGGGAGGAGGAGATTAAAATCGTGAAAAAGAAAGTCCAACTGTCCGCCCACCAGCTCCTGGGTTTTCTATAGTGGAGTCTTTGCTGGCCATCCAATCTGATGAGAGAATCTTTCCATCTGATGATTCTGACTCTCCTATATCACACGCAACTAACATCCCAGTTACTACCAACTTATGCAATTACCGTCCATTCATTCATCCATCCATCTTGAGCAGGGTCACAGGACAGCTGGCGCCTGTTCCAGCAAGCATAGGGAGCAAGGCAGGAATAATTCATGGGCAAGGCACCAGACCCCGAAGATAACTGATTAATGCAAATTTACACATGTTAGAAAAAGTTGGTCAGTTCTATTTTAATAAAACAGATACAAATTCAGGAAATGTAAAAATAAATAAAACAAACAAACAAATAATTAAATAAATAAACCAGTCTGAATCAATAATGTAAATTTACAGCGCTGCACCACAATGTAGAGCGGGACCTCCAGAGTAGAGGTCTGCATGGTACTGATATTTTGGTCCAGCTATAGTTTTATCCTGTTCCCAACTGCTCTTAACCAAATTAGATTTGGGGGAATTGGGGGCGGGGTCTTAGTGATGCACACCCAGAACACCCTCAAGTTATATTAGTTTTCAAGAAGTTTCTGAGAGGTTCATCTACACTCTGAGCATTCACTTTCAACCACAGGATTAAGGTCTACTCATCCATGTCTGCTCACTACTCTTAAATTTTAGTACTGCACTACAAAAAATTAGTTGGCTCCCGTCTTCACGGGAGTGAAGACCTGTGCTTCAGGAGCTTCACTGAGCCTCAAACAGGATTGCATGTTTATGTCACATGAAATTCATAGTGAAAGGGTCTGGCTGTGGCCCATAGCACTTACACGGCTTGCATAATACAAGACCTAGCAACTTTATAGTCCTCATTACTTCTGAGGAAGACTAACACAACCTTCATCTTAACCATAGTGCAAGGACTGTTTTATGAGACCGATGTACAAGGCACGCCCATTGAGTGAGAGGGGTTGGAAGCATGTGCTGATAGCGTGTTGCCGCACCCACCACACAATGAACCACCTGGATTGGGACCCGAGTGTAGCAGGTGACACCTCAGCACCCCACTGGAACAGTGTGAGGTTTTTTTACAGTGGCTGGGGTGGAAATCCTGCCACCAACCCCCAAGCTTTCCCTGTAAGTTGGAGGACCTGCTTGCAGGGCTGGATGGAGATTTACGTCATACCCAGGATGAGGTGTGTTGAGAAAGACAGAATATAACTGCCATGTAAAATGGCCAACGAGTAATGCAAAGGTGGGGAAACATTATCAGGTGGGTGCAATATCACTTCCTTGACAATGGAGCAATTACTTTAAGGTTGAGCAAACTTTAGTCTTGCAACACACAGATATTGTGATGTTCTGACCAAAAAATGTACTCTATCCTGGGTCCACTGCTCTTTTCGATTTACATGCTTCCGTTAGGTCAGATTATCTCAAGGCATAATGTGAGTTTATCAATAGCCCCTGACAACCCAGATTCTCTTGATTCACTGACACAATGTTTTACTTGTGTTTCTGAATGGATGAGTAGTAATAAAGAGAAAACAGAAATGTTAGTGATTGGCAATAATGGATATAATGAGGTAATTAGAAATAATACTTGGTGCATTAGGATTAAAAGTAAAGACGGAGGTAAAGAATTTAGGGGTTACTATTGACTCTGACCTGAATTTTAAATTACATATTAATCAGATTACTAGGACAGCATTTTTCCACTTAAGAAATATAGCAAAAGTTAGACCTCATAACATTGCAAGATGCTGAGAAATTAATTTTGTTTTCAGTTGACTAGATTACTGTAACACTCAGGACTACCCAAAAAAGACATAAATCGATTGCAACGAGTGCAGAATGCAGCTGCTAGAATCTTAACTAGGAAAAGAAAATCCAAGCACATTTCTCCAGTTTTGATGTCACTACATTGGTTACCTGTGTAATTTAGAATTGACTTTAAAATCCTGCTTATAGTTTACAAAGCCTTAAATAATCTTGCTCCATCTTATATTTCGGAATGTCTTACACCTGACACTCCAAATCGTAACCTTAGATCTTCAAATGAGTGTCTGCTTAGAATTCCAAGAGCTAAATTTAAAAGAAGTGGTGAGGCGGCCTTCTGCTGTTATGCACCTAAAATCTGGAAAAGCCTGCCAATAGGAATTTGCCAGGCTAATAAAGTGGAGCACTTTAAGAAACTGCTAAAAACACATTACTTTAACATGGCTTTCTCATAGCTTCATCTTAGTTTAATCCTGATGCTCTGTATATTCAATTAATTATCATTACTATTCATGGTATTCATATTCAAAATCCGAACTAACCCTAACTTTCTCTTCTGTTGTTTTTCCGGTTTTCTGGGGTGGCAACCTGTGCCACCACCACCTAATCAAAGCACCGTGATGTCCCTACATTGATGGATTAAAGGCCAGAAGTCCACATGACCGTCATCATCAAGTTCTTCCATGAGAACCCTGAATACAATGAGGACTGATCATTTATGTTAGGTAGAATGCCTAGAGGGGGCTGGGTGGTCTTGTGGCCTTGGAACCCCTGCAGATTTTATTGTTTTTCTCCAGCCGTCTGAAGTTTTTTTTTGTTTTTTTCTGTCCTTCCTGGCCATCGGACCTTACTTTTATTCTATGTTAATTAGTGTTCCCTTATTTTAAATTCTTATTTATTTTGTCTTTTTTCTCTTTCTTCATCATGTAAAGCTCTTTGAGCTTCATTATTTGTATGAAAATGTGCTATAGAAATAAATGTTGCTATTAATACAAAATGAGGCCTAAACCTCTGAAACAGCATCAGACTTTCTTATCTTCAGGCTCCAAACTTAGAAAATGCAACCAAATCTAGCCCCAGGCTCCTTTGAGGCATAGTGTCCCCGACTGGTTGTTCCACAATCTATATTACACAGAAAGGGGAAAGCCTAGATTCAAAATAATCCTTAATACTTATTTAGTAAAATTTAAAAGGAGGAAAGGAAACCATAGAACACATGTGATCCAAAAATGATCTAACAGAGGACTTTTGAAAGTTGATGACGTACAGAGCAGGAAAATCTAAAACTTGCTTAAATGATGAATACAATATGAAACACAATGGCATTCTGGAGAGTCTGCCTCTCTGCCTAGAATATACCGTATTGGCAGGGGGCGGTCCTTCAGATGTGATGTGACAGAGGCCCCGACCCTATAATTCTGTGTGAAGGAGGCAGGACAAATAACTAAATACACTAATAGGAAAATAGGCACATTTATATATATATATATATATATATATATATATATATATATATATATACCGTATATACTCACACACACACGCTAATTATAAGTAATTATTTAAATATGTCACATTTAAAGAATAACTAAATAGATCACTGAATATGAAACTACAGTTAGGCTAAGGTTGGGATCCTGACTAAAACATGACACTAGTGTTTTCATTTTCATACACAACATTATTTATAAAAATAATAAAAATGACGAGACAAGTCCAATCATATAGTTCACCCACATGACAACTGCAGAGAAGGTCAAACCCCATTAATACATACAGTGGAATCGGAGAGTTTAAAGGCCCCTTCACTCTCTGCACACTTTATTGTGTCAATTTTAAATGGATACACGTGCCATTTCTGTCTATCTATCCACACTCAATGACAATGTGAGCACGTTTTCAAGCTTTCTAAACGTATTAAAAATCACAAACTCGTTCAGTCTCTCACTGCTAGAAGTATTCAGACCTTTTGCTGTGGCCCTCCAAATTGGGCTTAGGGGCCTCCTTGTTTGTTGAGTTTCTAATTGAGGTGTTTTAAGAACTTGACTGGAGTCGAACTGTGGCAAACTAAATGGACTGGACAGCATCTAGAATGACACATATGAACCTGTGTATAGAAGGTCTACAACTCACACTGCATGGCAGGACAAAGACCAAGCCATGAAGTCCAAGGAACTCCCTAAACATCTCCATGATCAAATTATAGTGATGCACACTTGAGGGCAAGGGGGCCAAGCTTTGGTAAAGCTTTGAGTGTTTCCATGAGCACAGTGGCCTGAAGAATTGTGAAAGTTGGGAACCACCAGGACTCTTCTTAGAGTTGGCCAAACTGAGTAACCAGACAGGAAGGGCCCTGGTCAGAGAAGTGACTAAGAAATCAGTGGTCACTCTAACAGAGCTTCAGAAGTTCTCTGTTAACATGGGAGGATGTGTCACAAGGGCGACCGTCAGAGCAGCACTCCATCAATCAGACGCTTATGGTAGAGTGGCTAGATGGAAGGCACTATTGAGTTAATGGCGTAAAGGACAAAAATGGAACTCTTTGGGCAGAACTCCAGGCACTCTATCTGGCAAAGACCAGGCCTTGATCATCACCTGCCTAGTACCATCATTATGGTGTAGCACAGTGTTGGCAGCATCATGCTATTGGGATACAGGGACAGGGAGACTTGTCAGAATCGAATATACAGTAGTCAAAAACAGAGAGGTCCTTGAAGAAAACCTTTTCCAGAATGCACACCACCTTAGACTGGGGCGACAGCTCAATGACTCAAAGCCCACAGACAATGCTGAAGTGGCTTCAGGACAAGTCTCCGATAGCCCTTGAGTGGTCCAGCCAAAGCTCCATTGCTCATGTGTGGAGAGACCTGAAGATGGCTGTTTGCAGACACATCTTATCTAGTCTAACAGAGCTTGAGGGGATTATGCAAGGGAGAACGGACAAAAATTGCTCAAATCCAGGGTGTTAAGCTTATGGAGACATAACAAGAAGACTCAATGCTGGAAGTGCTGCCAAAGCGGCGTCAACAACAAAAAAAAAAAAAAAAACTGAAGTAAAGCTCTAAATGTTTCTAGGAATAGGACATTTCAGTTTTTGATTCTTAAATTTGTGGACGTTTCTGTGGGCATGTTGTCACTTTGCCATTGTGGGTTATTGAGTGAACACTGATGGGCAAAAATGGCAAATATATTCATTTTAAAATGAAATGTACAACACAATAAAGAGTGCAGAAAGTTGAAGGGGTCTGAATATATATGTACACATTGGTAAATACAGTACATACTGCATGTAAATCTATATGTACATTCGTTTTGCCAATGTGCTCCCCTCGCTTGTGTATTAGCGGTAGTGGTTTCACTTTGGTGACAGAGTTGCTTTTTTTGAGCTTCATGCTGTAGCCTCACACTTTCAGGCCAGACGGACAGACACACACACTTCCACGCATAGATGTTTATATATAAGATATATATAAATAAAAAGTTTATGAATAATGTAGCTTTATGTCAGGTAATTGAACTGTTAAACTATTAACTGCCATGAGTCAAATGACAAAGTTAAGTGACCTTTCACACTATGCTTTCAAAAATCATCATATTTTTGCTCTGCACTCCAACAAATTCTTTCTCTCAGCTTTACTAAGCTTAAACTAAGCCTTTCTACTGGCAATGAAACCAGTCAGAAATCTGTTCCTGTTTTGAATGGTAGAAGGTTTTTTTCATAGATTCAAGCTCCCAGTGCTCTCGGTGTGGTGTTTGCATGTTCTCCCTGTGTCTGTGTGGTTTTCCTCCAGGTACACGTTTCCTTCCACAATCCAAAGACATGTAGGTTAGGTGGACATGTAGATAGGTGGTGTTGAATTGGTATGTGTGTGTGTGTGTGAGTGTGTGCGTGCGCACACCCTGTGATTGACTGGCGCCTGTCCTTCCTTCCTGGCACTTACAATTGCCACTGCTATTTGACTCCTTAGGACTCCGTTGTCACTATAATAATAATCCTCTTCTTGAGTCTCCCAGTATGGTACTGATTTTCTAATTTGGATCTTTAGATTAAAAAGTTGAAGAAGCCTGGCTTTATAGTTTTAAAGCACATTGGTAACGCTGTAGGCCTCTTTTGTTCAGATGTTGAAAGCAACGCCCGTCTGATTCATGAGTTGTTCTCATTAAAACATCAGAACACAATACAGAACAAGAAGAAGAGACAACAACAACATTTATTTATATAGCACATTTTCATACAAAAAATGTAGCTCAAAGTGCTTTACATAATGAAGAACAGAGAAATAAAAGAGACAGTAAGAAAATAAAATAAGTCAACATTAATTAACATAGAATAAGAGTAAGGTCCGATGGCCAGGGTGGACAGAAAAAACAAAAAAAAAAACTCCAGACGGCTGGATAAAAAAACATAAAATCTGCAGGGATTCCAGACCATGAGACCACCCAGTCCCCTCTGGGCAATCTACCTAACATAGTTGAAACAGTCCTCTTTGTATTTAGGGTTCTCACGGAAGGACTTGATGATGATGGTCACGTAGACTTCTGGCTTTCAGTCCATCAGTGTTGGAGCATCATGATGCTTTGAGTAGGTGGTGGTGGTGCAGGCTGCCGCCACCAGAAAGAACTGGAAAAAGAAACAGAAGAGAGAGTAGGGGTCAGTACGGATTTTAGAGCCACCATGAATAGTTATTATGATGAACTGAACATACAGAGTATCAGGATTAAATTAAGGTGAAGTTATGAAAAGGCCATGTTAAAGTAATGTGTTTTCAGCAGTTTTTTAAAGTGCTCCACTGTATTAGTCTGGTGAATTCCTATTGGCAGGCTATTCCAGATTTTAGGTGCATAACAGCAGAAGGCCGCCTCACCACTTCTTTTAAGTTTAGCTTTTGGAATTCTAAGGAGACACTCATTTGAGGATCTAAGGTTACGATTTGGAATATAGGGTGTCAGACATTCCGATATATAAGATGGAGCGAGATTATTTAAGGCTTTATAAACCATAAGCAGAATTTTAAAGTCAATTCTGAAAGACAGAGGTAACCAGTGTAGTGACATCAAAACTGGAGAAATGTGTTTGGATTTTCTTTTCCTAGTTAGGATTCTAGCAGCTGCATTCTGCACTCGTTGCAGACGATTTATGACTTTTTTGGGTAGTCCCGAGAGGAGTGCATTACAGTAATCTAGTCGACTGAAAACAAAAGCATGAATCAATTTCTCAGCATCGTTCAATGATATAAGAGTTCTAACTTTTGCTATGTTTCTTAAGTGAAAAAAAGCTGTCCTAGTGGTCTGATGAATATGCGATTTAAAATTCAGGTCACAGTCAACAATTACCCCCTAAGTTTTTTACTTCTGTCTTAACTTTTAATCCTAATGCATCAAGTTTATTTCTGATAACCTCATTGAATCCATTATTGCCAATCACTAAAATTTCAGTTTTCTCTTTATTTAGCTTGAGAAAATTACTATTCATCCATTCAGAAATACCAGTAAGACATTGTGTTAGTGAATCGAGAGAGTCAGTGTCATGAGGTGCTATTGATAAGTACAGCTATGTGTCATCAGCTTAGCTGTGGTAGCTCACGTTGTAACCTGAGATAATCTGATCTAACGGAAGCATATAGATTGAGAAGAGCAGCGGACCCAGGATAGAACCTTGTGGAACACCATATCGGATATCATGTGATTACCACAACTAACACAGAATTTTCTCCCTGCCAGGTAGGATTCAAACCAATTTAAGACACTGCCAGAGAGGCCCACCCATTGACTAAGGCGATTTCTAAGAATATTGTGATCAATGGTGTCAAATGCGGCACTCAGATCTAGGAGGATGAGAACAGATAAATGGCCTCTGTCTGCATTTACCCGCAAGTCATTTACTACTTTAACGAGTGCAGTTTCTGTGCTGTGATTTGTTCTAAAACCTGACTGAAATTTATCAAGAATAGCATGTTTATTGAGGTGGTCATTTAACTGCAAAATGACTGCCTTCTCTAGAATTTTACTTAAGAAGGGCAGGTTAGAGATGGGTCTAAAATTTTCAAAGGCAGAGGGGTCAAGATTATTTTTCTTGAGCAGGGGTTTAACTACAGCAGTCTTAAGACAGTCTGGGAAGACCCCCGTATTTAATGACGAATTTACAATGTGAAGAATATTATCAACTAGCACGCCTGGTACTTCTTTGAAAAACCTTGTTGGTATTGGGTCAAGGACACAGGTGGAGGGTTTCAGTTGATAGATTATTCTATGTAAATCTATCCTGGTGAAAGAATTTAATTTGTTTATAATGGAGTACTGGGGCTTGGGAGGTTTCGCAGTGTTGGGGAGATGTACTATGTTATTTCTAATATCATTAATTTTTTGATTGAAAAATACAGCAATAGCCTCACAGGTTTCACTGGAAGTATTTTGGAGGCATTCCTTTGTGTTACCTGGGTTTAGCAGACGACCAATCGTAGAAAATAAGACTCTGGGATTACTAGCATTGTTATTTATAATCTTAGAGAAATAGCAGCACCTCTCAAGACAGACTGTGTTATTGTATTCTGTTATTTTAACCTTCAATATCTCATTGTGGATAGTTAGTTTAGTTTTCCTCCATTTACGCTCAGCTCTACGACATGTTCTTTTTAAATCAGACACTTTTTTGGTCTTCCATGGAATAACAATGCTTGAAGATTTTTTAACTGTCTTTTCAGGTGCAACTATGTCAACAGCAGCTCTTACTTTAGAATTAAAGTTTTCCACTTTACTATTTACATTATCCTTGCTATTATAGTTGGCACTATAAACGGACTGATTGCTTAGCATGTTTGTAAGTTTTAAAGCTGCTGATGAGTCAAAGAAGCGTTTTTTAACAATATGCTTCTCATGAATGTTTTCTATTATTATTTCTATATTAAATAGTAGAAGAAAATGGTCTGATAGACCAATATCAATAACCTGCTTTACATCAACTTTTAGTCCTTTGGTAATCACTAAGTCTAATGTATGACCTGCTTTATGTGTAGGCTGATTAACGAGCTGTCTCAAATCAAAATAGTCCAGGAGGTTCATGAATTCTTTTACTTTTTGGTCACACTGATTATTGATACAAAAGTTAAAGTCGCCAACTATTAATAGTGTGTCATAGTTCGTAATTAAAATTGACATTAAGTCTGAGAATTCCTCAAAGAAAGACACATTAAATTTAGGTGGTCTATACACGGATAATACTAGAACTTGAGAATCTCCATGAATAACAACGGCGAGATACTCAAAGGACTTGAATTTACCAAAACTAACATCTTTATACTTTAACCGACTCGAGTAAATGTTTGCCAAGCCGCCGCCCTTCTTTCCCTGGCGGTCCGCACAAGTAAACTGTAATCCAGAGGCATAGATTCTATTAAAACAGCCGCGCCATCTGAGTTAAGCCACGTTTCACTTAGTGCAATAAAATCAATTTTTCTATCACTAATAAGATCGTTGATAAAAAACGTCTTGTTAGTTAAAGCTCTAACATTTAAGAGTGCCATATTTAATGTTTCGGAGGGGCAGAGTTGAATTCTATGTGCGTTATTGGTATTTGGAACAGAAACTGTTATTTTTGTTAGCGCCACTCTGTGTTTATTTTTTATGTAATCTACAATCTGTTTTTATAGTTTTAATGCATTGTTGATCTAAAGTAGTAATTGCAATTAAATTATTGGTGTTTATGCCGCACTGCCTAGATTTTTTACGTGCATTAAGATTGGTTATTACACTATTAATGTTGTGCACTTTTATGGAAGACTTTGTTAAGCCATTATCATGTCCTAGCAAAGCAGTAGCATTACGAAAGGGGTTTAAAGTAGAAATAGACAGTCAAGATAGACTAATTACCTTAGCGATGTTTTCGGAGAGGACCCGGGCGCCAAATCTATTCGGATGCAGGCCATCCTGCTTGAAGAAACATGGCCTTTCCCAAAAGAGGTCCTAGTTGTCAATGAACCCAATGTCTTGAGTCTCGCAGAAGCCTTTCAGCCAGTTGTTTAATCCCAGCAGACGACTGTAGTATTCATTTGATCGTCTGACGAGAGGTAGTGGACCCGAGATAAAGATTTTTGCCGATGGGGTCCTCTCCTTCGTGTCTTTAATTAGTGCTGCGAAGTCAGCCTTGAGAATCTCCGACTGTCGGTGCCTTATGTCGTTTACGCCGGCGTGTAAAATAATGGATCCAATTGCCCTCTTGTGCTTCTCGTAGATGATCGGCGCACGTCTCATCACATCTCGGACTCGAGCACCGGGAAAACAAGAAACAAAAGATTTTCGATTAGGGCATGTGATATTGAGGTTTCGTACAATCGAATCGCCTACCACGATTACATCACCCGGGGTTGAACGCAAACTGGGGACGCGGAGAGGGTCGAACCGGTTCTGGACTGAGATGCTCGCCTGTGCCGATGGAGGTGTTCTAGCCTTGAACCCCCGCCTGCATAGCTGAAACACGCCGAGGTCTTCATCGTCGCTCCTACGAGGCGCGGGGGTGAAGCTTACTTGTCCTTGGAATTGAGCGGCACGAGGTGGGGTTGATGTTACGCCGACTTCAGATGTCGAGGATGGTTTATCCAGCAGCCGAGCCTTCAAGTCTCTAAGGTACTTTCGTCTGGACAGGAGTTTCTGAATCTGTTTGTCGAGTGCCTGGAGTTCTTTGACGACGGCAACTTGATTCATCTCACTGTCAGCCATTGTCTGCTTCTACTTCCGCTTCCGCTTCGTGCCCTAGGAAAGAATGAGAGAGAGAGAGGTTACCAACATGACACCGACCAGACATGAGCCAGAAGTCACATACAGTATACACTATTGTCAAGCTAAAAATCAGAACCCTCAGATTCATTGTTGAAAACATGCAGAGCAGGGAACATTTTGCTAAGAACACCAACTATATAAACATTTGCTAAACTTTTTTCTTATTTCTCTGTAAACTCGGGTGCACAGTCAAGGTTTATTGTGACCTTTACTGCCACGGCTCTGTGATTTCACTAGCCCTGCATGCACGAGGTGTCACTCTGCATGGAAGGAGAATGGTGACTTACAGATAGTGGCAACACTTCTAAAATACACTTTGTCAATTACAGAAGTACACAATTAGTTTAATTTCTCATGTCCTTGCAACTTACTGATAAACGGACCCTTGGAGTCAGACGGGCTCTCTTATAAAACACTTGACCCTGTGCTGATGTAGCAGCAGAACAGGGTCACAGATCAAGAGACTTTAATTAAAATTCTTTCTTAGAGTGCTAAAGGCAAACACTAACAGTTAACAAGTCATTAATATAATCAATAGATAAGCAAAGAGTGAAGATCAAATGTAGCAGTAAAAATCAACTCTCACACCAGCAACAAACAAAAGTGCCATCATGAAAAAATGGTAAATACATTCAACTTTTTAACAATAGTTTCTGGATGCAAACTAAAGTCAAATTCAAAAATCTTGGGTTATAAAACCCTCTAACTATAAGACTATATATTTAAAACACATCTCAGGAAAGGCACAAAAAATAAAGAAGCTATGGAGGTTCAGGTATAGTTCAGCATTTTATTATCTCTAATTACAAACCATGGTCCGTGTACATAGATGAGTTTGTTTTCACGCCTACTGATTGTGTCTTCAGAAGGACAGTCCCTGGGTGTGTCTACATGCGCACACAAAACCGGATTAAGGTGAACAGCCTGGTTAAGGCCGAAACCGCTTTGCTTCAAAACACCTCCTTTTACATGCACAAGTTTGCTTCTGGAGTTGCCTGTCAAAACGCTGTGACGTCATTAAACTGTGCAAAAAAAAAAAGTTAAATGTCGTCATTGGCATCCATGGATCCGAATGCAAGTAGGAAGCCAGCGATCATTCTTTTGTGTTTTACACATACGTTTAGTCCTTTTTACATCTATCCTCTTTTCCCAACCTTGCCCTGAGCTCCTGATGATTTGCCATGTCACCTTATCACACAGTTTCAACACATCGATAGCAAATACCTGGATGAAAACTAAACTGACGCTTTATTTATTTCTGTTACCGGACTGCATGCAGCACACTCTTTTCTGCTTGATTGAGCCCTGTGAAGGACGGGTGTACAGATATGTGTGCTTCCTGCCTTACACCCAGTGCTTCTCAGATAATAGCGACATAGGTTTGTTTACTTCAATAAGATAAATATTGTGTTAGGTTACTTGTTACATTATAAAGTAATCAGACTACACAACGCTTGTTAACTTTTAACGCTATACCTCAACACTGCCTCCTGAGATTGTGCTGCTGAACTTAGCTTTATCAACATAAAGTCAGCGATTTCTGAAATAGCAAGATGGATTATTTTAATTAGGAGAAAGGATAAGAGCAGTTGCCTCAGGAAAATTATCTTGTTGGAAGCTTCTACCTGTTGCTACTGAAAGTACTGTATATGAAACACTAAGCAGGCGAACAGGCTGCAACCAACATGCACAGGCTAGGAAACCCTTACCTGTAATCCAGTTAAGGGGTTATGTGACCAGATGACCGGATTACTACTGGAGAAATCCACGTCTGTTAACCTGGTTTGTCAGAGACCAATATCCAAGTAATCTCTAACTAAAACAAGGGTATACATGTGTAAGTGCATGAGAGGAAGGACAGGCATCCTGGCCATTCTTCACCCTGGCACAGAGAGAAGGGTGAAAAGTAGACTGTGTGTGCCGGGAGCAGTTCATTTCCCCACATGACAGGTGGCAGTGTTCCTCTAGGCCAAGCCTAGTTGAGTCACCCGCAGGGTGCCATGTGACTTGGAGTCCAGAATACAACCCTGTTAGGGTCTTTGGGTGCCAAAAGAGGGCAGTGCCAGGGGTGAACTACCCCGATTTCCTTGCCTGTCCAATCTGTGACAGTGGGAAATCGGTTTGACCTGTCTAACCTGTATCCATGGGGAAACTCAATGGTCCAGGTCTGCTTCTTGTATAATCACTTATCTGGGGGTAACCTGCAAGATCAGGGTGGCTGTCATGTACAGTCTGCCTTACTCAGTGATACTGGGGCGAGACTGGTCATAAATCAAAAACAAAGCAACACAGACTACAAACAATCGGTTTAGCCTGGAGCAACACTGCCACCTGCTGTGTGGGGGAATCAACTGCTCCCAGCACTCACATTCTTCCCAGTCCACTTATCACCCTTATTTATCTCTGTGCTGGGATGAAGAATGGCTAAGATGCCTGTCCTTCTTCTTGGGTTCTTACATATGGCATTTTAAAAAACAGCTTTCTATAAATAACCATGAAGTGATGGGAATAGATTTGTGAAATAACAATTGGTCATGATTTTAACAGGACTCTTGCTGCATGCAATAACACAAGCAGGTTTTCTTAAACACCTTGCAGCTTAGTTTATATGGTGACTCAAAACTAACATTGTATGAGTCACTGTGACCACAATTTTACATCCAGCACTTTTTCAGAATTAATAATAATAATAAATTACACGTATATAGCACTTTACTTGCTACTCATAGCATGTTTCATAGGGAGGGGGGAGCCACTAATGTGTGGCACCCACCTGTATGATGTGAGGGCAGCCATTTTTGTGCCAGTACACTCACCACACATTAGCTGTTAGGGGGTGAAGTGGTGAGAGAGAGGGAATTAGAGACAAGGGGATGATTAGGGGGCCAGAATAACTTACCATGGTGAGTAATTTAGCCAGGACATTAGGATACACCCTACTCTTTATAAAGGATGCCCAGGAATCGTTCATGACCACAGAGAGTCAGGACTTCGGTTTTACATCTCAACAGAAGGATGGTGCCATTTTTACAGCACAGTGTCCCCCATCACTGCATTGAGGCATTGGGATCCACATTCAGACCTCAGGGTAAGCGCCCATGTTGGCATCACCAACACCTCTTCCAGCAGTAACCCAATCTTTTCCTAGATGGTCTCCCATCCAAGTACTGGCCGGGCCCGAATGTGCTTAGCTTCAGGTGGATGACCTGTTCTGACCTGGCTGCTGTTGTCATATGGATGCCTGCAAATAGCCTGAATTCAAATTAACAACATTATTTTTTTGTGCAGCCCACAATCACTCATTATGGTGCCTTGAAATCGGCCGGGGGGTGGGAGTGATCAAAATGTGTACAAATCCCCTTAAATGAAAGTCTGCACTGTGCACTTTAATCACAAGTTGTCTGAATTGTTAGATTTGAAATTTTTAACTGTGGAGCAGAGGGGTTTGTCCCAAACGTTATGGAGAGCACTGTACATGCTATATCAAGCTCCACACTCTAGACTAGCCGCCCCTCTAGTACCTGGAAACTTCCTTTTCTTATTTTCTCATTTCTTTAAGATGCTCCTTACAGCTTTTCTCCAAAATGAAACATTTAGTACATCCAGATATGCATGACGTTACTGATCAGGCACCATATTCAACCCCCGGCAACTCTCTTTCTGGTTATTATTTATGTGAGTACCACAGGACTGCCTGGGAGGACAAGAACTGCTGCAGCCTGCTTGTACAGAAAACAGAATTCTCTAATAAAAGTGTTGTCTGCCCTCCTTATGTTAAGAGCGACTGCATGACAGTCTTGTGACGCAGCCACACTCCACACGCTCTATTCAGTGAATGAATAAGTGTCTGCAAGTGCGCTGGAAATTATTTGGCTTTCTCCTGGTTGTAGAAATTGAATTGAGATGTGTAATCTTGAGCTGACGTCACCTTCCTGCCCCTATCATGTCTAATTTGTTTATGTTTTTGATTTTAAAAATCTATGTGTCATTGACTTTAAGTGTTCAATGTATGTGAAAAGAGGGAAGAAGAATATGAGTGTGTCGACCTAATGGCTTCGGGGTGATTAATGGCAGATAGAGCAGGGAGGGACACAGCGTAGTCAAATGCTCCATTTTGCATGTACATGTTTAACAACAAAGCTACATTTTATTTTTGAAAGTAACTACTTGTTCTGGTCCAGAAAAATAACAGAAAGGGAAATGTAATCGAAGCCAAGGCAAGTTCAACAAGCAGAAGGCAAAACACGAAATTCATAGCAAAATATTTCATCAAACCAGGAAAACCAAAAGGCAAAAGTAAAAGTTGAAGGAATTCTTCGATGAGCAGAGAGAAGACGCACTGCCCTTTATCCTGGCATGAAGGAGATGTCACAAGTGTGCTCTCGGTCTGATTTCCACAGTAATTGATTGGCGATTGCACAACAAAATATGCCAAGTACTACCTGGATGGATAGCAGCGCTTCCCATCAAAGGCTGGACACTCAGTGTGCCTAGTGTCCACATGGAAGGTCTCCCTGCATTAGGCAGTCAGCTGGTTAGTCTGTCTGGCAGAGCCTCTGGCTGCCGTGGCTGGGGTGGAACGCAGACCTTCAATTTGCCTTTGTATTTATGTCTTTTTTCAGCTTCCTGGGGCATTTTTGGTCCAATGAGGCTCTGAGGAGTAGGGGCTGACTCCCTTCGCATCTCGACCTATCCCATTCAAGGTCTTACCTTTCTTCTCAATTCTTCCATTAGTTAAAATTTTTCCCCTGGCAACAGTGGTCACAGGACATACCTTGTTCTTTTACACCTCTTGGCCCATGATGACTTCAAACACTTCTCTTCACCACTTCTAGTCGGCCATGTGGCAAGCCAGGCAGCTCAGCAAATTTTATAACACAACAATCACTAGATGAAGTGCAATCAACCCTAAACCTTCCTAATGTTTTTCTAGTACTTCCTTTTATTTCAATTGTGTTATGTGTCTAATCAAAATATGCCATGAGGTACGGATCAGCATCCAAGCCAGGAAACACCCCGCTCCCTTATCTGGTCTGGGAGGTCTTGGTGAAGGAAGTTCAGCAAGAGAGCTGCGATAACCCCCTTCCGAGTCAGGACTTGGTTATGGAGAGATGCCTGGAATGACAGGACAGCGGGTGACTTCCTGCAAGAGGCAATGTGTCTTACACCCCAATACTCTGCATAGCAGCATCCTGTCTGGCAAGATCCAGTTGGACACCCAAAAGGCAGCATGGAAAATGTGGTCAGAGTATGTTGGGTGGGTGTGGGGGGTGTGCTGTCGGATATTGATGGCACAAGGACAGCTGCAGTCCTGTCTAATCTGGAAGTGCTGCACGGAGGCAATAGAGTGTGCACCAGTCAAACTTTAAAAGACAGCCTTACACTTGGCCTGAGGAGTCAGAGTTGGTAGTGGAGAAGGGCAACACATGTCTGGGAGGAGTGGAGGAGTAAAGGGAAAGGGAGGAAAAAATGGAAAAAAAGAGTCGTGCTATGCTGTATTTTGAACAAAAGAAGCCTGTACGAAAGGAAGTCTCTAAACTAAAAGCACATTATTGGAACCAGGACAGTTGTGGTACAACTGTGTCTGGGTTTTGGGGGTCAGTGCCTCCCCCTAGAGGACACAATGCATAACACAAAGCACATAATTACTCATAGTTCATCATAAGCCTTCCTCATATTAAAAACTAAAAAAGAAACTATTGCCAGAACAGGATTTTGCAGCCCAGAGAACCATAATAACTATAAGAATACTGACAAAAAAAATGCAAAAAAAAAAAAAACAAAGTAACACACTCACAACATTAATCTACCATGTAAAGCTGGATGTGTGTCTGTCTGATTGATATATACGTATATACATACATATATATATA
>JANRMT010062799.1:6655059-6665914 GCA_026402145.1 Polypterus bichir lapradei
ACTTTTGGCCTGTACTGTATGCACATTTACATTCAAGCAGAGAAAAGTGCATATTGAAGAATATTTGATAATTGTTTTAGTAGATACAAGAAATACACAAAGGGTTAGCAGTGCTGCCCCCCCCCCCCCCACCCCCCCATCTCCAGCCCCCTGAGGTCCTTTCTTGTCCTGCTTACTGCACGGGTGGATTTTATGCCCATGCTCAGGTTTCCTGTCTCATCTCAAATATTTGTGTCAGATGAACTGTTGGGGGTGGGTGGGTATGTGTGTCCCAATAACGGACGTGTGCTCCCTTGAGAGACAATTCCTGCTTTTCCGGATATTTTTTTGCTTTCTTTTAGTGGTAAAAGAGGCTTTCGTAGATTGTGGGCTTTTCCAGGATATTTAAAAATGTCCACTTTTCCGTGCTAGCATAGAATTCAGCCAGGGACTAAACATGTGTGTGTGTGTGGGTGCGCGTGTGTGTGTGTTTGGGTAAATTCACAACTGTTCTCAGCTACTCATCTCTACATGAGCTGTCCGGCAGAGCGCCATCACAGTCAATGAACCTGTGACCCTAGAGACCCCCTAAGTGATGGGGGTGGCCAGAAAGAAGGGAGATGTGGAATAATCATAAAGCATTGATTTTCATTATTCATGCCAGTACTGATCTCTGAGAAGAAAGGAATTTTTTTTTGATCAAAAATCTGTTAAAATCAGCAAGCTATCAATCCAGGAGTAAGGCCTTAGATCACAAGTCGATCTTGTCATGTTAGTTATTGTGTATACCGCCTTTCGGTGTGAACCAATTCAGATTACTGCACATATTTTCATATTAGGTATATAGGGGTATTTTATTCTATTATGAATATTGTTAGAGAAAATTGTGACAGTCTGGGTTGGCTCCATGCTTCCTGCTGCGTCTGGGGGCCTCTTGAACCCGAACCTCCGATCATCATGAACTGAGATAAGCCGAGCAAATGAGGACACACATGTATAGCGAGGTGCAGGTGCAGAAGTGTCAAGTGCTGTTATTAAAACCAAACAGAAAGTCAAACCGTGATCAAATTTAAGTGCAGTGTATCAAAATCTTCAATAAATGAATAAGTAATCCATAAAACCAGTGAAAATGTGGGGGTTAAAAAGTCCAAATTCAAATAAATAAATCCAATAAAACACATTTAAAATCCAGAGGCAGGTCTTTCTTCCTTTAAAACAGAGGAGCCCCAATTCTTCCTTTTAAACCTTGGCGTCTCCTCCATTTATCCTGTCCAAACCTGTCAGTAAGAGGAGATCCCCACCGACCTTTACTGTCAACCTTAACTTCCTGGCTTTGGCATCCCTGGGACACCATCCCGAGCCGCTGACATGACTCCTGATACCAATCCCTCAGTGTCCACGGGAGGCACCATATAACGAGTCGCTCCTACTCAGCAGTTTTGCTCGATTCTCCAGCCCACTCACCACCGCTCACCTGCCTCCATTGTTCTTTTACATGGGCTCTCCCCATCCAGCCTCCCACTCTTTCTTTCTCCTGTTTTAACCTTCATCTTTCCTTTTCATTTTCTCTGCTCTTCCTCTGTCTCTGTCCCTTTCCCTTTTTTTCTTTTTATTTTCTCCCTCCTGTGTGTCTGCCATGCAGACGTCTCTGTACGTCTCTGATTGGGTGCAGATGAGACCCTCTGACCACTGTTGACTGATCCACTTGCAATCGCACATGAGTGAACGATCAGCCAAGCAGCGCAGTCAATCCTGGAGCAGCGCCCGCCATGCACCCACCTGCACCCGTTCTGTGCCTGCGCAATCTCAGGACTCAATGATTTATTAATAACCTGCTCCAAACCACAGACTGCTTATCCCACCTATAAGCCTTCAAAGAATGCGACTAAAACACACATAGATTGAAAATATCATAAAAGAGTTTATGCAAAATAAAATAATGAAGACATGGATCACATTGACATTAAAATAGGCGTAAAAGCCTCCAGGACATCGTGCTGAAGAATTTAGTTTCCTTCCCAGTGTCAAGCAGCATTCGACATGTTTTTGTCTAATGAGAGTAATGAATTAGGTGAGCTCGACAGGTGCAGCATTTGTACGCTGGGTAACTATGACTTGCGGCACACGACACGACTTTACATCTGAGTCGACCACTGCATGCAGTTGCTTTATCTCGGCGACCCAATTTCTAGGAATCGCACAGATTGACGCATTGCATGACTTCTGAGGACTTTCACATTCCCAGGGGATCACAGGCTCAGCTAGGGCTTCGTCCCAGGCTGGGGTTCACATTTATCGTTTATGTCTCTTGCCTGCCTATCACCCCCCACTCTATAAGTCAGGAGGGTCTCCCACAGCTCCTGGCAGTTCATTTCCCATTTGCTTAGGAGTTTGGTGAGTGTCTCATAAGCTGACTGTTGTACTTTGTGCTTTTGACTTTGCCATTCATCTTTGCTGGCAACTCCTTTTTGTCTTCGGCACTCTATGGAGCTTCATTTATTCACAGAGCTTTTGGTGAAACGTTAGAGACTTTCAAAACTTGACTTGATGTTTTTTTAGAAGAATTCAGTGGATAGAACTACTAAGCTTTGCTGGGCTGAATGGCCTGTTCTCATCCAGCTTGTTTTACATAAGTCTTTTTATTTTATAAAGCTTCGGGGCTTGGCCTGGATTTTGATGCCATATCCCAATGACAGTATGGTTGGCTGCAGCAGCCGGGAATGTTGATAGTTTTCTTCTGAGCTGAGTCAGGTCAATGAGGGCACTTAACAAGCAAATAGTGATTGTATTTAACAATCCAGGGTCCAAAACCCCAAGGTGCAAATAGTGCCATGCTTCATAACTAAATGAATAATCCAAAAAAACTTCAGTGTTCATGGTGACAGTGAAAATCAATAAATTCTCCAATAAATAAGTTAAAGATCAGTGGCTACAACCCCAGTTGGGATCCATTCCTTTAACCTGCAGGCCTCAGTGCATCTCCTGCGCACCCTTACAGTCTTCTCTGCAGCAGCAGACCTCCTCCGGCCTTGCCTCTCGATTTTCCTTCTGTCCCTTCTTTCTGCCACAGCCCAGCATGACTTTTCTTCCTCATTTCTCCAGCTTACCCTTCTCAGGTCTTGAAGCTGGACTGTAGATGCCAACAGCTATGATCAACTCTTCCCAGCTCTCGTCCTGGTCACCTCAGGTGGTATCAACTGGGGCGCTCTGACTTTGGTCTAGCAGGACTCCTGGAACACTCAAGCAGTTTGGAGGAGCGGGAGCGACGCACCCCAAGAGCACAGTATCTCTGCAGGGCCATCATTCGTTCTACCTTTCTTTCACTGCGCTGTTTCGTTCTTCCAACGCGTTCTCTCTCGAAGCTCACATACTAACCCTGACACCTAACCCTGTTCTGCTCAGGCTCCTTCTTTATTCACCTGTGGATGCGATGCCCTAATTAACATTTGTGGAGAATCAATGCGGAGCAGCTGTCCAAATTAAACAGTCAGCTCGCCTCCACACCAGACACCCCATGTCTGTCCAGCTCTTGAGCCACACACACACCCCATCAGAATTTTTTTAAAAATGTGCATTGCCACCCACCTCTGTTTCATCCAAATCCCCCTTTAATGGGCATTATTGGAAGTGTTTGGGACTGCGTGCTTTGGAACTGACTGGAAGTATTTAGTGCTTGGGACACCTACTTCACGACATTACCACAAGTTGACAGCTAAGGGACATTCTGTGAAATTCAACCACAGTCCGTGTCAATCTTTTTTTTTGTGTTATGTCAACTGCAAAATATCAACCGATACGAGCCTCTGTCCTGTATGTGAAATCCGAAGCCAAAAAAAAAAATAAATAAAAGAAAGACAGAAGACAAACTTTATGCAAATCTTTTAAAAGTTCATACATGCAGGAGTTAGTGGCTGCTTGCAATGTTCCTCAGTGTGTCTTCTTTGATTGTGATATTTCTTCAAAGAAACATAGAATGGAGGTCTTTTGAAAAATCTCACATGATCCTGTGATTTCTTTCTTTCCTGGTGCCCAGGATCATATGCATGTGTACTGTTATGATGCAGGAATCCTCCTCCACTATCTTCACAAGGGCCTCCACACTGGCTGGGCAGAAGACCAGTATCTGCACTGGTGCAGCTGGCCAGAGGCACACTTAATCTGGTCAGATCCTGAGTGTCACCTGCAGGCTTTGGGGGAGCAGACCCTCAAAATGGGAAACTGGCTACAAAACTATAAGCCCTAAAATACATTTTCAAATGCTCTGACAGGGAGAGGGATAACTGTAAACCTCTGGCTGTAAAATAAAGGCATACCAACAATATTTATAAAAAGAAAAGGTTTCTTTAACAAAAAATGCTCAAGCGAGTGTAATAAGACACAAAATTGCAAAAAGGCAATTCAATAGCAAACAAAATCCCAAAAACGGAATCCAGTAATTGTGGTTGAAAAACAAAACAGGCCTCCAATTAACTGTAAATCACAGAAAAACATGAGAGAACGAACCACACCAAGTGTTTAAGAGAAAATAAACCGAATTTCACCTGTGGGTCTGCTCAGCCTTTATAGAGTTGGGGGGCAGTTCAAAACGGAGACGCACAGCTGGCCCCGCCTCTTCGGGGAACACCCACAGAGGAGCAAAGGGGAACATGTGACAATGCATACAGCAACAACAACAACATCATTTGACCATTAGCTTGGCATTTTTAGATGTTGATTTTTGTCTCTTGCGTCAGGTCTGATGCTTGGTTTATCAATCTTTTGGTTTTGGCCCTTTTTGCCTTCTGACTACTTCTCGTCTCTGGTATTAATTTGTCTGTTACAGGTAATTGCACAATTTGCTGCACTGTTGGGCACCCGTTGTTAGGACATGTGATGGTTGCTGTGGGTGTGTCATTGGAGGTCATGACCCAAGTACTGTGAAGGTCTTCTGCGTAAATCTTTCGTTATCAAAGCTGCAAATAAAAACAAAACATTAAAACAATTCAATCGCTTGTTGAAAATCCTTGTGCTTGGTTTGTGTATCAAATATTGTGATCGGTGTTCCTTATTTTATTTATTTTACGTTTTCATGTGGAGTTTTTGAGTCTTCTTGGTGGCTATTCTGGAGTTTCTGAGGACGAGGGATTTTGAGTCTCGAGGGCATTGGAGTCTTTGGTTCCCAAGTACATTGCAGTTTTTCAGGGTCTTATTGCAGTGTCATTGTGAATATTAATGGGTGGCACTTTTGTGTCTCCCATTGCCAAGACAACCTCCCAGAAGTCCCCCAGAGTGTGTGCACATGATGTCATCACCACGACCCTTTAAATATGGTTAGTTTTGGATAAAAGGATGCACTTCTTGGTATTTTCGTTCTCGGTTTTCCGACTGACTTTCTGGTTTACAATTCTGATTTTTGTCTCCCATTTCTGCTTTCGTCAAAGATTTGTCTCTTTTTGGTTTTGGTCTACTCTGTTTTGTTCTCATTTTGTCTTCTGATCTCAAAATAAAAATCATTCTACTTCGGCAGAACATTGACCCTTTGCTTACACCCTTGACTTTTGTTTCTTGCTCTTCGTTTTGGCCTTGACATTTGGTTTTCTTTGATCCCCCGGTTTTGACCCATTTTGATTTTACGTCCTTGTCCTGGTCGCTGCAAATCTCATATGCCCTGAAGAGATAACAGTCTACTGGTCCAATTCAAAAATATTTGTCCGATTTAGGCAAACATGTAGACTTCTTTCTTGTGCTGTTGAATGATGCTCACAATAAATACAGCTTACTATTGTATCCACAAGGGGGCGCTTCTGAGCCCCAAACCACAATACCACCCAAACACAATTCTGGGTTCAAATAAAATATTTTTATTTGCTTCCAGCACCTTTCTAATAGAAACACCAACCACAATATAAAAATGCAAAGTCTCTCCTTCCAGCTCCCATAGAGTGTTGCCCGCTGCCTCCTGACTCTGACTCAGTCAAGTGAGGCCTCCTTTTGACTCGGACCCAGGAATTGCTTCTGATATCACTCCTCGGTTGTCTGGAGCACTTCTGGGTCGTGTGGAAACCAGTGCAGTCCCCCTCACTGGCAGTGTGTTTCCAGACTCCAGCATACATGTCTTAATTGTGGTCAGCCCTGAGGAACACTGCCACCTATCGTGTGGGGGGATAAACTGCTCCCCCTTTGCCCGTTCATCCACTTCATCCATTATGTCCTCCAGTCTGGGCAAGAATTCATTCTTTATCCCAGCCAGGATGTCTGTCATTCCTCCATAGCACCTACACTGTCCTTTGTTTCTTCTAATGGACTATTTTGTTTTATTACATAATTGTGATATCCAGAGCATCAGGCACAAAATAGCTTTCACTTGTAAAAATGGCAGGAAGTCGTCCATGTCTTTGGACGACGTGTCCTTCGCAGAGCCACAGCGGCTGTGGTGGTGCACTGCACCTTTGGAGACATGTACGTTATTAAAAGAAAAGCATTTTAGATTGTGCTTACAAGCAAAACATCTGTAAACAGCCTCTTGACAGCTCTTTTAAAAGGGCAAGCAGATTTTGATCAGAGGCCTGATCTGACATTTACCCAGCAGGATGGAAACCTGTTAATGTGCTCAGTGCCCCTCTGACGACATTACCTTGAGTAGCAGACCTTCTTTTAAGAACGGCACACAGCTTTGTTGTTCTGTATGAATTACAGTATTCTCCCAACGAATAGAAAGCTTCTATTTGCTTCTTCTGTTCTACATTCATCCAAAATACTTGGCACCCCAAAGTAGGCACAAATAGACAAACAATAAGCTCTGTTGGCTCCACAGTAAAGCCTCAAACCCCAAGGCTGTCCATCGAACTGAAGACGATGCAACTGACTGACTGCCCGAGAGCCCATCCAAAGGAGATGTTGGTATCGGTGGTGTGTCTAGCAGGGGGTGCTAGCTCCCTGGGAATGACTTATTTTGTAATTGCGGCGTGTTACTTATCCCAAATATAGATATAACATAAAAAGTGATATGACTGTAAGAAATCACGTCGGAGAAATAACTTAACTTTGTTTAATGTTGGCTTACACTGCATATCAAATGAATGAAGCCAGTGACAACACCTGGTCTGGGAGTGGGGGCCTGAAGCATAGAGTCTGTCAGTGTTGTCGGTGCAGTTGAAGGCATTTTCAGGAACAGGTGGCGTTATCTACCATCCGTTCGTTGGCTTTAAAGGTGTGCTTGGCAAAGTTCCAAGGCTTTATACTGTTTTCTCTACGTGCAGGCCCCCCTTAGGTAACATGCAATTCCAAACAAAGTAACAATGTTTAAACGAGGATACAATTTCATGCTAACTTAACAGATAGAAATAGCACAGTTACAGCATCTCGCAGTCTGACTGCACGCTGTCCATTTGTTCCAATCTATCTTATGTCATACTGCTTGCCTAGCAGTTCTATGAGGTGAACCCCTGTACTTAATCTGGCTCTGTGTCATCTGTGCATGTGAGCAGAAAAAGGCAGATTTATAAGATAGATTTGCACTGAGCATAGTGACATATTAAACTTATACTTACAGGTGGTATATGTGGTAGTGAGGGTACACAATCCTCAATCACACCGCTTCACTTCCTGTCGGGACTCCACATGGCAAGCTGTTCTGCAGGACGACCAGGGATGGCAGGAAGCTGCACCACTTTGGATGGACCTTTACCTGCGGTTGAAACAGACTTAGTCAGGGCCTCACCTCTGACCTTGTAGCCATGGGTGGGTGTACCAGGAGTAAAGGACTCCCGATGGCATCACTCAAGGGATCATTGATCACGCAAAACCTCTCCACCACTTTAAGGAGCTGACTCAGTGCAGGTACCGATTTTAAAAATGACTGAATACAGAATTAGTCCACATAAAGACACAGATTTGTTCAATCTCACAGGAAGCAAAGTAGAAAATGATTTGCGTGAATGAAAAGCAAAAATGTCAATGTCAACTTTATTTAAATAGAACATTTAAAACAACATAGGAATGCTGTGGCCAAAGTGCTTTACAATAATAGAATTAAAGAAAAACATATAATTAACATAAATAGAAATAAAATAAATGAGCATAAATAAGTTAAATAATAAATAGAAGTAATGTTACATAATCACAATGAGGAAACCATCAGTATTACTGAAGGTCATGGAATGCAAGTGAATAGAAATGAGTCTTTAATCTTGTTTTGAACAGTTCAATTGTAGACGACTCCTTTATGTGATGAGGTAAAGAGTTCCACAGGCGAGGAGCAGCAGCTGCAAAAGCCCTGTACCCCTTGGTTTTACACTTGGAGCGAGGGACAACCAGAGACAACTGACCAGAAGATCTAAGCACTCTAGATGGCTGGTGTAAAACACACAATTTGGAAAAATAGGCAGGAGCAAGCCCATGTAAAGATTTAAAAACCAGCAACAAGATTTTAAATTCAATTCGAAAACTGACAGGCAGCCAGTGTAAAGAAGCTAAAATAGGAGAAACAGAGTCATACTTTCTTGCCCCAACCAGAAAGCGAGCGGCAGCATTCTGGACCAACTGTAACCTGCTTATCCGGGATTCGCTAATCCCAGAATACAGCGAGTTGCAGTAATCGAGTCGAGAAAAAATAAAAGCATGAGTAGCTTTCTCAAGATCCCTAGAAAATAAAAATGGCTTGATCTTACCTAATAGATGAAGCTGGAAAAAGCAACTCTTGACTACAGAATTAACCTATTTCTCAAAAGAGAGGTTACTGTTAAAGATAACACCAAGATTGCAGACTTGAGGTTTGCAAAAGACAGAGAAAGAGCCGAGAGGTCCAAGACCAATTTGGGCTTTAGCTGATGGATCCACTATTAGCCCCTCTGTTTTATTTTGATTCAGATCAAGAAAATTATTAGCCATCCAGGATCTTAGTTCAAAAAGACAGTTGTGCAGTTGATTCATTGCAGAGTTGCAGACGGGAATATAAACCAGAGTATCATCAGCATAGCAGTGTAAAGAAATGTTAAATTTCCTAAAAATAGCTCCAATAGGGTGAAGGTATATATAGAATAAGATAGGACCCAAAATGGATCCTTGAGGAACACCACATTTAAGAGGAGCAGTAGACGAAAAAGAGGAATTTAAAGTCACTGAAAAGTGTCTACCAGTTAGATATGACCTGAACCAGTTAAGAGCAGCCCCTTTAAGCCCAACAAGATGTTCAAGCTGCAACAGCAATATCTCATGGTCAATAGCGTCAAAGGCAGCAGTCAGGTCAAGGAGAAGAAGGACTGCAGCGGCAGCTGAGTCAGTAATAATAGAGATGTCATTGAATACTTTAAGGAGGGCCGGCTCAACACAATGATAACGCCTAAAGCCAGATTGGTAGATCTCAAATAAATTATTGGAGTTAAGGTGATCAACCAATTGATTATAAATAATTCTTTTTAATATTTTAGCCAGAAATGGCAATTGGGAAATTGGGCAAAAATTGGCTAAAACTTCAAGATCTAATTCTGCCTTTTTTAGACGGGGATGCACTGCAGCATGTTTAAAAAATGAGGGCACAACCCCCGGACTAATAGAATCATTGATAGTGGCTAGTAAAGATGGGCCCAAAAGATCAAAGGCTTCCACTAAGAGGTGTGGTGGTACTACATCAAGAGGACTGAGAGTTGGTTTAAGGGTGTCAATAGTTCTTTTTAGCTGTGAAAGTGAGATAGGATCAAAAGATTCGAATACAATACCATGATTAACAGTAGGAAGTTCATAGTCAGTTGGAACAATACCACAGCGAATTTTATCAGTTTTACTGACAAAGAATGAAAGAAATTGCTCACATGAAAGAACAGTGCTATTTAATCCCATCACAGAATGAGGGTGAATGGCTGCATTAATTGAATTAAATGAGACCCTAGGATTCTTAGAATGACGGGAAACTAAATCAGCGAAGAAATCATTGTCTGCTCATTAGTGAATTGTTGAACTATGGACAGTTGATGGTGGAGGAGAGGAAAACAAACTCCTGTTGATGGAATTAGCTGAGAAAATAAACCAATGGAAGGGTCCACAGTCAGCTGTAGAGAGAAAGTCAAAACTAAGTTAGATATGGTCACTGTCATGGAGATCTTGGCGCTGGCACCAAGTGCCATGTCCAGATATTGTGACAGGAAACAGAGTGGAGGAAGTTGGTAACAAATATTGAATTAGTTATTTCTGTACTTATGACTACAACACAGAGACACAGTCTTCACAGCAGCTCTAGACAGGGTATGCTACACTTCTGAGTCTGAAGCGATCAATTTTCTATTGCCAGATTTACCATTGTATGGTGCAAAACTGCAAATGGTACAGCTGAACCAGGTTCCAGAAAAAAGGGCTCCCACATTAAATGAAAAAATGACATATATATATATATATATACTAGCAAAATACCCGCGCTTCGCAGCGGCGAAGTACTGCATTAAAATTTTTATTAAGAAGAAAATTTAACCTTTTTAAACTGAGGGAAAATATGCCAATAATTATTTGTTAAGGATCTCTTTGTATACCACATTGTGAGTTCGGCCATCCGGTTGTAACATGACCAAGCTGTGCGCTGAGCTTACTCTTGAGCATGCAACTTACAGTTGGCCATGTGAACAGTAATCTTGTCTCAAATCTCACAGCTTGGATTGCTGCTGTCATAATCAGTTTGAGGTTCATGGTTTGTTTCAATTACGACAGTATTTGCAGGACTTGTGTTGAAGTGACATTCGGCATCTGTCAAGCGTTGTAAGCTTACAACCGGTTTCATCGATAACTTCACATCCAGCTTTTGAGAGTTTAAACATTCATAAACATCAAAGTGTCCACTACTGAAATCGTCACCTGTGAATGTAAGATGTTTAAGAGGCATTGGCGGTTGTCGAAAGGTGTAAAATATTTG
>JANRMT010062799.1:6680844-6691143 GCA_026402145.1 Polypterus bichir lapradei
CCATATCATACATATTGCATACCAGGGATTTTTCCTCCCTTGCATCCAAACCTGCTGGGGTAGGCTCCAGGTTCCTGTGATCCTCCTCTGGATAAACAGGTTTAGATAACATATATTTTGTTCTTAATCTCAGATGCTATCTCTGTCATTTTGTACCTGTCCATACTCTTATTACCTGCTCATGCTCTGCTCATTAAGTGTTTACTGTTCTTATGATGGGCTATTCAAGTCTCACTGTCCCTAACCTTCACACTACATGCTTGTTTTCCTTTATTTCCCTCAATACAGCTGGTTGGGGTCTGCACACTGATTCAAGCCTAAGAGCATTGTTTTTCCTTAATCCCCATGATTTTCATGGTCACACCTGTCAAAACACAGTAGAATCTCTTTTCTTATTTTTTTTTATATCTTTCCAGGCCTGCAGGTGCAAAATTCTGTCTAGAAATTGTTTGTGCCTAAGATGGAATCAAAGATCAATATGGCTGGTAAAAATAACAAAGCCCAGTATTTGAGATTTTTGAATGCCATATTGAAGGTATTCATTATAAGCACATTGTGTTGAGCAGGATATGTTGTGTGCTGTAGACATGTAGAGTAAAAAACCCTCACACCTTAAAATTCACCTAAAGTTCATTACAAATTGGCCCATTCTGGCCAGTAAAAGGAAAGGAAAAAAGTGCCAACAGTCAGCGCAGATTTGTTCAGCACAAATGACATAGAAAATATTTTTAAAATTATAAGAATGTGTAAAATTGTTCATATTGAGTACCTAGTTTTGATTATGCTTGTTTTTATCAGACAAAAACAAAACCAAATAGTAAAGTGTGTTGTGTAGTGCAGTAAGCTTCCACTAACATTAAACTCATATTATATCCAAACCCATTAAGTGTACAGTTCTGTCTCATTGTGACACAAAAACTAAACTCCATAGTAGCTCTTTAACCATACTATAATTACTAAAACTGAAACTAATATACTCGTACAGTATATAAAAATAAAATAGAAATGTCTTTGAAAAAAAACTAAAACTAAACTGAATTTCCAAATAAGGTCAGAAAAAATATAGAAATAAAAACTAACATAAAAAGGCAAAACTATAAAAACCTTGGTCCATAACAGCTGGTGTAACTTTGTAGTACTTGAAAAAGTGTGCGCTTTTTTTTTCTCCCACTTTTATTCTCTCAGTCACGATCACGATACATACTACACCCCAAAACCACAAACCCCTATAGTCTGACGCTGTTACTTTTTATTTGTAACTGGGAATAACTGTAGATGTGAGTGGTGTTTTGCGACAATGGAACTGGAAATTCTCTGATCTGGATTGATAAAACCTAAAACACAAATGCTGGTGAATCTGCCTTCTTCCTGTCTCATTGTCACTTGAATTTTTTTTTTATTCAGTTTTATTGTGTTCCTGCTCACGCTGTATTAGTATGCACTTTATGGTCCATGATGTCAAAGCTGCACTTGCAAACAACAGAGACATAGGTACAGAGTCGAGAGATATAGCAGAGTTGAACTCAGATGAGGACGAGTGTTCTACATTGGAGAAAGAATGCACATTGCACTTTTGCCATTGCTGTACTTTGTATATAAAAAGCCAGATCGAATGTTATTTACCTTGATTTATTTGCTTACTTTCTACAGTGTAAAGTCACAAGTAGACTGCAGAGATTCCTGTGTTTGATCCGACACGGGCATGCTCAAAAAATACATGTGTAATGCCAAGAAAAGTGTGTGCTGACACTTCATTTCGCAAGCAATGGCACGAGAATGCAGTCAAATTTCTTTTTTGTCATCATCTGAGTTCACTTCTGTGGTAGCCCCTCTTTATGTAAAAAAAACAATGTCATATGGGGGGAGTGTGAACGTGACTGGGAGAATAAAACTGAATCAAAAAGAAAAGAAACAAAGCTAACCTTTACAAGTACCATAAATTTATACCGGCTGTTACATACTCAAATCAAATTTATGTTTTTATTCTAAAATAGTAAGAATAAGAGCAGCTCACTTCTCAAAAGTGAGTCATCCGGAGTCAAACTTGCGACCTTTTGATTACCAGTCAGCAGTTCTTACCGTTGCTCCACCAAAGGGATCTATTAAAAACGTCACACCCTATTGCGGGTTCTTTTCCTGCAGTTATATTCTTGAATAAAAGTGTACTTGTTTTGTTATACTTGTACCTTTTATGAAAGTGTTTATTTGATATTTGGACTTCAGGCTTCACACATTATATGCTTCATGTCTACATTTTGTCAATTATTACTAAAACATAAAAAAAGTTTCTGTTTCAACGATGTTTTTACATAGATTGTTGTAGACACGGAACACACATGAAATGCATGTGTTCCAAATAACGATATAGTATTTACTCTATACAACTCTAAACAACTGACACGCAGGTAAACAGGCTTGAGCTGAGAAACCCTTGTGCGGCGTCGGGGGATGTGATAGCAGGCTGCTTGCTGCTTATTGGCACATTTACAAGACAAAAGACGCTTACTGAAAGGTGTGAAGGGACTTAAGGTGTGACGGATTTATGAGTTTTTTCATAGGCTTTGGTAATTCTAGTGTTAAAGAAGCCATCAGTGTGCAAGAACACCTAATATTGTACTTTCTCTGAATGTTTTTTAAACGAGGAAACAATTTCTTCTTTATAGATAGAATTTTTTCTACAATTTTGCAATTTCAATTCTGCTTCCAGTATTCCTTACTGAATTCTTACTAACCAGTTACAAAGGCACAATCACTCTTAACAGATATCAACTGGCTTATGCAATAATCTTAGGTACCCCTGGATACATTAGTCAATAACAAATTTCAGAACACCTACTGTTGAAAGACCACTTTAAATCAAGTTTGCCTTTGTCGGTGGAAGCCGTTCTGTCATCTTTTTGTGGATGAACCAAGTTAATCATTACAATGAATAGATAAGGGCTATCTGACCAGGCCACAGCCACAGCTTGCTCTTCCTGCAAGTAAAGAAATAATATATGAATAAGAACTGAGTCCTTTATTGCGTATAAATCATATTTAATATTGAAACATGCACCAAAAAAAATGAAAATGAAGACTGATGGCACTGTAATCTAACAACTTTATTTCATACATCTCATCAAGCCAGTTACTTTCTTGTGAATTGTTTGAGCATATTGTGGAGGAGTAAAACATTCAAGTGGACAGGACCAGCTCCCAAAGCAATTACTTAATTTCTAGCAAAGAATCACTATTATGTGAAGCCATTTAACAAAGGTGAAACCATGAGGAACATTTTCTTTCCTTGTCACATGGGGGGAAAAAAGCCACTCTCAGGCTACGTATTTTTTTAACCAAAATTAACTCTGTTTGCAATAGAGTTTCCACATCGTCTATGAAAATATTTCTATCCACACTCAAGCAACCAAAAGCAAATATGATGAAGGTGCATATGAGTGGAAACCGGAAGAAGTGTCCTCCTTGAAGGAATAGTTATGCTACCATATCGTAAAACTAAAAATGACTTTGAAACTATATAAAATGCAATTTAGACGTGAAAAGGTAAGCAACACAACATTTGCCATGGAAGGCAAGTCTTCTGTATCTAGTATGTCAAAATGTAGTTCCTTTTTGTGAAGGGAGACCAAACAAGGAATGAAATATAAGGAGCAGAATAAAATCTGGAAGGGACCACGTAATAAGTATGAACAAATCAGAGTATGATTAGAGTCTGTACTTTCCAAATTTTACATTTTCACTCATCCACACCTTAATACTGAGCTGGTGTTTTTAGAAGTATACAGCTCTGAAGAATAATTTTTGGATGTTAAAAACGTTGCAATAGTGTGTATGAAATCTGTAAATGGAAACAAATGTCTGCCATTTTTGAATGCAAACATACAGTAGCAGTGTGGACAGAGCCTTAAAAAGCTCCTGTAAATAGTCAGGTAAAGTCAGGGATCATACTTCTTTTTATTTTCTCAGTTGCAATCCATTGGAAGAATTTTAGTAATTCATGAAATGCTGGAGGTCATCTCCCTTTCCCATAAGGTCATTTGGAAAGTATGTGAACCCTTTGGAATTATCTGGTTTACTGCATGAATTGGTCATAAAAAGTGATCTGATCTTCATATAAGTCAAAGATACTGATATACACAATGAGCTTAAGCCAACGACACAAAAAATTCTCCTTTCATGTCTTTATTTTACAAAAGCATTCAACGTTCACAGTGGTAGTGGAAAAAGTAAGTGAACCTTGGGATTTAATAACTGGTTGACCCTCCTTTGGCAGCAATGACCTCAACCAGGCGCTTCCTGCAACTGCAGATCAGACCTGCACATTGTGCAGGGGAATTTTAGCCCATTCTTCCCTGCAGAACTGCCTTAACTATTCCATATTCTTTGGTTGTCTTCTGTCTATGGCTCTCTTCAAGTCATTCCACAGCATCTCAATAAGACTGAGATCTGGGCTCTGACTGGGCCACTCCAAAAGGTGGAGTTTGTTCTTCTTGAAGCCAATGTGCTATGGATTTGCTGTGATGTTTGGGGTCATTGTCCTGTTGCATCACCCAGCCTCTTTGGAGATTAAGTTGACGGACAGACACCCTCACATTATCCTGGAGAATTTGTTGATAAACTTGTGAATTCATTTTCCCCTCAATGATGGCATGCTGTCCAGGCCCTGATGCAGCAAAGCAGGCCCAAATCATGATGTTCCCTCCATCATACTTTACCGTAGGGATGATGTTTTGATGTTGATATGCAGTGCACTTTTTACACCAGATGAAGTTCCTTCTTGTCCTTCTTCCTTCTTGTTCCTTCCAAATAGTTCAATTTTGGTTTAATCACTCCACAAAACATTTTCCCAGTACCATTGTGGAGTATTCAAGTGCTCTTTCGCAAACTTCAGGCACTAAGCAATGTTCTTTTTTGATAGCAGTGGCTTCCTTCTTAGTATCCTGCCATGGACTCCTTTACTGTTCAATGTTTTGTGTATAGTTGACTCATGAACAGTGATGTTAGCCAGTTCTAATGACTTCTTCAGTCCTTTGCTGTCACTCTAGGGTTTTTCTTTACCTAATTGCTGACTTTGTGTTGTGCTCTTGAAGTCATCTTGGCAGGGCGCCCACTTCTAGGCAGAGTAGCCTACTAGCCACAATACCAAATTGTCTCCATTTATAGACAACTTGCCTAACAGTAGACTGATGAATATCTAAAATCTTTGAGATGACTTTGTAACCCTTTCCAGCCTTATGTAGATTAACAATTCTCGATCGTAGCTCTTCAGATAGCTCTTTTGTGCGAGGCATGATTCCCATCTGGATATGCTTCTTGTCAAAAGCTCAAACTCAAAATTTATGGTGTTTTTTTTTTTTTTTTTTTTATCAATCAAAGTAATTCTAGGCCACACATCTGAACTAGTTTCATTAAATGGACTCCAGGTGTGCTAAAATTCTGACTGCAATGAGCTTTTTAAAAAGTCATTAGCTTAGGGTTCACTTACTTTTTCCAACCTTCAGTTTCACAGCTTGAATGATTTATTCAGTATGGTCAAACTTCTTTGAAAATCTGTGTATCTTTAGTTATAGAAGACTGTGTTTGTTCATTATTGTGACTGACATGAAGATACAACCATGTTTTATATGGGAATTAGACATATAGATAATTCCTTGGGGTTCACATACTTTTTACTTTCAGATTTATAAAACCAGGGGTGCACATATTTCTAAACAAATTACAAGAATATGCTCCAAACTCTGCCCAGTTGCCACCCTCAAAAATGATGGATGATGGACCATGCTAAACGATCTGTATGGGGAGTCAATGGCAACAATGGAAAAGAGGCAAAGAACCTCAAAGTTCTTGTCTCTAAAACAGAATCAAGTAAAGAACCATCATTTCCTGTCCTAAGTGCAGCTGTCAACAAAAGTTACTGCTGCCATGAATGCTTATCTCAGATGAAGAAATTGGGCCCCTGGTACAAGGGGAGAGTGGAAAGCAAATGAGGGGAAAAAAAAAAAATTAAAAAAAAAAAAAAAAAATCACATCTATACTCTCTGCTTTCATTCTGCAAATGTAATTGGAGATGCCTTATTACTCACCATTAAGCCTGAGCAGTTTGGGGATACAGATGTGGCAGATAAAACAGATGCAGAAGAGTCAGATAAAACGCTTAACGTATGCCACTGACTGAAACAATCATGCTAGTGTATTAGATACAGTTGTCAGACTTTTAATGACAATCTTAATCACAAATGTTGTCACTTTCAGAAGTGGTTAGGGCTGTGGATGAAGGAGCCACTCAGGAGGACTACAGTGTATTTGGTCCCAGCAGAGTCTTGGGTACCACACCCACATGTCATCAGTGTGTCCAGCAGTGGCTGCATCTTCAAAGATGTGGAACTGCAGTGTAGGACAGCCTGGCATTATTCAGTTTGCTATATCTGCAACATGAGTCCTTAGCCTTAAAAGCCACTGCCAGAAGCTCTTAAGATCAGCTTCTTCTTGACATGGTCTCTCTTTGGAATGCAGCCTCTGCACCTTATCTGATAAAATGATTCAGTTACCGGCTAAGTGAGCACAATCTAAATATCAGTTAAACATTTGGCTTAAAGAAAGAGTCACAACGCAATGACTGGCAACCTTGATGTACAAAACTTTGCTCCAGTAGTCAAGCAAACAGGATGGGCTTATAAGTATCCACGAAAACAGCAGCAAGACTCTATTCCTTCCTTTAAAAACCCTTGCAAACTCCAAATATTCTGTTTTCATCAAGCTCACTGCACTCATCCTGGCCATAACTGTGCTCCATGTCTGTCCCAAATGGCTCAAAATGGCACTCTAAACATAAAACAAAAGCTGGAATCATATTATTTATCAACAATCTTTCATATATTTCAATTGTCTAAAAATATTTACTTATTATGTAGATGTTAATTCATTACACTGTATATTTAAATTAAGTTTGCTGTTCTGTTAAGTGTTTTAAGATTAAAAGCTTCATCTCCAAAATATGGGCCCCTTAATTTCAAGTGCTCTGAAAACAAGGCACAGAGTTAAGTAGTGTCTTGAAACTTGTTCAGTACGGCACTAACACAACAGCTTTTTGTATCGGTGATCTCTTTTTTATTTTGGACATTTTGTATTATTAAAAAAACTACTCGATAGCACAAGTTTCTGATACTAGGTTTCTGTGTATCTTCTCTTTTTCCTTCTACCTTCAATGCAGATCTGTTCTCAAGGTAAGTGATGTCTCTGCAATCCCTCCACTTTCTTTTGATCTTTTATATAATTTCTCTTGCTCATTACCTCCATATTATGAATGGGTTTACAGTTATATATTTTGCATGTTTTTCTCCATCTTTTTACAAGATCTAGAACTCATTTTGGCTGTTTCTTGAGCCCTAGAATCTGAATCTGACATTAGTAAATTGAACTAAAGCTTACTTGAGCTTTTTCTTTTTATTTTGCACACTTTCCAGTACTATTCTATTTACAATTGCCACCGACTACAACTGTTTTAATACAGCTCTTCACCTATGCCTCATCACTTCAAACTTCACATTCAGTCGACTGGCCTTCCAACTATTTCACAATCTTTCAGGAGCCACTATGCTCAAGATAATGCGTGAAGACATGTGAGCAACACATGTGACAAGCTGACTACAGCATGTGAATGTGACCATGACCAAGACTGCAATCGCACATCACCTACACTAAACTCCAGTCCAAACAACCAAGCTCGCTCCACTCGGTCAGCTGCAGTGAGGTGTACTTAGAATGACCATCAAGATGACTGGGTGTGTACAGACAGATTACTCAGGCATCTCTATCTCTGAAACTTTTGGTCACCCTGGCTGTTTAGGGGAATAGCAGTGGGTTCTTTTTAATTGGTTAAAAATGGACTGCTTCCTCTTTGTACTTTGTTTCCTTTATTTCAGCAAATAAATGAAACAAACATTTAGGCCCATCCATCAAGTTAGTGCAGAAGTCAAGGTATTAAGTTCATGTCAGCTTATGGGTCAGTCCAGTTATCAAATTGGCAGCATTACTCATGATTGCTGTTTACGAAAAGAAGGAAAACTGAGGAGGTGTCTAGGTGAACCTTTTTTTTGCATTTTTATATCAGTTCTGACACACTGCTATTTGTAACTGATATAGTGCACAGCAGCAACTTAAGAAAGTGACTCTTCATGAATATGAATTTGGTGTTGGGTATTTCAATTAAATCACTTTACCTTATGCAGATAATACTTGGGATTAAAATTACATTTTCATTGGTTATTATTGTTTTATTCTCCCACTTGCATTTAAACTGCAAAAACATATTTTATTAATTCAAGCTGGTTTTTTTTCTGAATCTTTAAAACAAAGACAATTCTTCCAGGACAATCCATCAAAATAAGAAAGGATGTTCAACATTTTTGCTCTTCTGGTTACATAGTTTTGCTATCAAAGTTCAGCTCATTTCAGACAGACCTTTTGTATTTAATTTTGAATTGGGAATAAACCTTCAATGTTTTAAAGACTTCATTAATTGAATTCATTCTTTGTAATGAGTTTGGTGTTTATTCTCAGTTTGGAACTGACATGATCGACAGCTTAACTCTAGCCCAAACCAAACAAAATCCCAAGCACAGCAGCTAACAGCCTTTTCTTAACAAATGGTAGGAAAACTGTTTATTTGCAAGTACTTTTCAGGTCACTTCCTTATATGACTGTATTATACTGAAAGCCTGCCTTGTGCTTCGTCAGTTTTTCCTAAACTTGGGGTTATTAACCTGTGGCCAGTGCATAATGATAGATGTGGTGGGTTTTTTGATATTATTAATTCTCAAGGAGGAATTGTCTTTTCGCATTACCTTTGGGGGGGTCAGACAGCAGGGTCATCCATTGTATAGTGTCCCTAATTCTCAGGTTAAAGGTCTTGCTCAAGGGTCCAATGGAGTAGGATCCATTCTGCCAGTAACAGGATTTGAAGCGGCAACCTTCCAAATACCAGCACAGATCCTTAGCCTCAGAGGCACCACTGAAGACTTTTGGAAGAATGTGTCACGTATATAGCTATATTTAATTTCACCAAACAACATACCAGTCTTCTAACATATAGTTATTTTTGGTAGTAGTTCAGCTCTAACGGTTTATGGTGCTGCAGGTATAAAAATCTTCACTTTCTCAATTACACAAAATAAAAGATTTAGTCAGTGACAATGAAAATGAAGCTTCCAGAGGTGACCAGCTTCTAAACTGGTTGCCATTATGTTGTTCATTTTCAACACAATTTCAAATTAAAATTCTACCTGAACACCTTTTTTGATCCAGTTTGGGGGCTAAAGTTCAAATAAAGTGGTAATGGAAAAAAGTTTAAGGTTTCCTACTAAACGTTTTATCACAAGTTTGTATACACATTTCTACAAATTACTGATAGTCATCAAGATTAAGTTGTGATCAAAATTCCTAAAAAGATGGTGATACTTACAGGAATCCCTGGCATGCGGTACACCTCTGTCTGATTTCTTTCCTCCTTTGAGTTATCCTACAACAGAAGGTTAGGACTATCAGAAGTGCAGACCACCCTACCAGTTTTAACCAAGACAATTTGGATTTTTTCTAAGACTAATTTCTGCTGTGAAAACAGCAAAAATCAATAAAAAAAATATACATATCAACAATAACAGATTTTTTGAGGCCTAAATGTTTCTGTCCTAAACCCTTCTGAAAGCAGTATAGCTGATATCCATGTAATCAGCTCAGCACATTGGTTTATTTATTTTGTATGCACTATACACAAGAAATTCATTAAAAAATTCAATGAGCTATCAGGCTTGTCCGATGCTACGAAACATTTAGCCTATTCCAGTGGATTATGTTATAAAAAACAGTTTTGGAGAAGTAGGGTTACAAATGTGTGGGAAACACATTTCTGAACTTTATTTGTACAAACTTGAAAGACATAAGAAAATCATTAATTAAAAGCAACTATTCTGACAAGTTTCTTGCTTTTGTTTTGTATTCCACTGCATAAGTTTTACTGGACAAAATGCAAAAATAAACATCCTACCGTAAACACTGTCAACAGTGAAGAAAGAAAACCTATTTCATGGATTTCCTCTAAATAAACATTTCAGTCATTCCGCAAAGGTTTTAATGTATACGAGGTGTGATCCAAAAGTTCCCAGAGTGCATTTATTCTGCAGCCAGAAGGGTTTTGTTATATCAATAGCTAGATGGCAGTGCAAGTTGTCCTTGAGAGCTGTTATCACGCGTTACAACATCAGCGCAGTTGTTTTTCAAGTTGCAGTTCTCGTTTAAACTTCGGTT
>JANRMT010062799.1:6695380-6709840 GCA_026402145.1 Polypterus bichir lapradei
AAAAAAAAAAAAAATCACATCTATACTCTCTGCTTTCATTCTGCAAATGTAATTGGAGATGCCTTATTACTCACCATTAAGCCTGAGCAGTTTGGGGATACAGATGTGGCAGATAAAACAGATGCAGAAGAGTCAGATAAAACGCTTAACGTATGCCACTGACTGAAACAATCATGCTAGTGTATTAGATACAGTTGTCAGACTTTTAATGACAATCTTAATCACAAATGTTGTCACTTTCAGAAGTGGTTAGGGCTGTGGATGAAGGAGCCACTCAGGAGGACTACAGTGTATTTGGTCCCAGCAGAGTCTTGGGTACCACACCCACATGTCATCAGTGTGTCCAGCAGTGGCTGCATCTTCAAAGATGTGGAACTGCAGTGTAGGACAGCCTGGCATTATTCAGTTTGCTATATCTGCAACATGAGTCCTTAGCCTTAAAAGCCACTGCCAGAAGCTCTTAAGATCAGCTTCTTCTTGACATGGTCTCTCTTTGGAATGCAGCCTCTGCACCTTATCTGATAAAATGATCAGTTACCGGCTAAGTGAGCACAATCTAAATATCAGTTAAACATTTGGCTTAAAGAAAGAGTCACAACGCAATGACTGGCAACCTTGATGTACAAAACTTTGCTCCAGTAGTCAAGCAAACAGGATGGGCTTATAAGTATCCACGAAAACAGCAGCAAGACTCTATTCCTTCCTTTAAAAACCCTTGCAAACTCCAAATATTCTGTTTTCATCAAGCTCACTGCACTCATCCTGGCCATAACTGTGCTCCATGTCTGTCCCAAATGGCTCAAAATGGCACTCTAAACATAAAACAAAAGCTGGAATCATATTATTTATCAACAATCTTTCATATATTTCAATTGTCTAAAAATATTTACTTATTATGTAGATGTTAATTCATTACACTGTATATTTAAATTAAGTTTGCTGTTCTGTTAAGTGTTTTAAGATTAAAAGCTTCATCTCCAAAATATGGGCCCCTTAATTTCAAGTGCTCTGAAAACAAGGCACAGAGTTAAGTAGTGTCTTGAAACTTGTTCAGTACGGCACTAACACAACAGCTTTTTGTATCGGTGATCTCTTTTTTATTTTGGACATTTTGTATTATTAAAAAACTACTTGATAGCACAAGTTTCTGATGCTAGGTTTCTGTGTATCTTCTCTTTTTCCTTCTCTCTACAATGCAGATCTCTTCTCAAGGTAAGTGATGTCTCTGCAATCCCTCCACTTTCTTTTGATCTTTTATATAATTTCTCTTGCTCATTACCTCCATATTATGAATGGGTTTACAGTTATATATTTTGCATGTTTTTCTCCATCTTTTTACAAGATCTAGAACTCATTTTGGCTGTTTCTTGAGCCCTAGAATCTGAATCTGACATTAGTAAATTGAACTAAAGCTTACTTGAGCTTTTTCTTTTTATTTTGCACACTTTCCAGTACTATTCTATTTACAATTGCCACCGACTACAACTGTTTTAATACAGCTCTTCACCTATGCCTCATCACTTCAAGCTTTACATTCAGTCGACTGGCCTTCCAACTATTTCACAATCTTTCAGGAGCCACTATGCTCAAGATAATGCGTGAAGACATGTGAGCAACACATGTGACAAGCTGACTACAGCATGTGAATGTGACCATGACCAAGACTGCAATCGCACATCACCTACACTAAACTCCAGTCCAAACAACCAAGCTCGCTCCACTCGGTCAGCTGCAGTGAGGTGTACTTAGAATGACCATCAAGATGACTGGGTGTGTACAGACAGATTACTCAGGCATCTCTATCTCTGAAACTTTTGGTCACCCTGGCTGTTTAGGGGAATAGCAGTGGGTTCTTTTTAATTGGTTAAAAATGGACTGCTTCCTCTTTGTACTTTGTTTCCTTTATTTCAGCAAATAAATGAAACAAACATTTAGGCCCATCCATCAAGTTAGTGCAGAAGTCAAGGTATTAAGTTCATGTCAGCTTATGGGTCAGTCCAGTTATCAAATTGGCAGCATTACTCATGATTGCTGTTTACGAAAAGAAGGAAAACTGAGGAGGTGTCTAGGTGAACCTTTTTTTTGCATTTTTATATCAGTTCTGACACACTGCTATTTGTAACTGATATAGTGCACAGCAGCAACTTAAGAAAGTGTCTCTTCATGAACATGAATTTGGTGTTGGGTATTTCAATTAAATCACTTTACCTTATGCAGATAATACTTGGGATTAAAATTACATTTTCATTGGTTATTATTGTTTTATTCTCCCACTTGCATTGCAACTGCAAAAACATATTTTATTAATTCAAGCTGTTTTTTTTTCTGAATCTTTAAAACAAAAACAATTCTTCCAGGACAATCCATCAAAATAAGAAAGGATGTTCAACATTTTTGCTCTTCTGGTTACATAGTTTTGCTATCAAAGTTCAGCTCATTTCAGACAGACCTTTTGTATTTAATTTTGAATTGGGAATAAACCTTCAATGTTTTAAAGACTTCATTAATTGAATTCATTCTTTGTAATGAGTTTGGTGTTTATTCTCAGTTTGGAACTGACATGATCGACAGCTTAACTCTAGCCCAAACCAAACAAAATCCCAAGCACAGCAGCTAACAGCCTTTTCTTAACAAATGGTAGGAAAACTGTTTATTTGTAAGTACTTTTCAGGTCACTTCCTTATATGACTGTATTATACTGAAAGCCTGCCTTGTGCTTCGTCAGTTTTTCCTAAACCTGGGGTTATTAACCTGTGGCCAGTGCATAATGATAGATGTGGTGGGTTTTTAGATATTATTAATTCTCAAGGAGGAATTGTCTTTTCGCATTACCTTTGGGGGGTCAGACAGCAGGGTCATCCATTGTATAGTGTCCCTAATTCTCAGGTTAAAGGTCTTGCTCAAGGGTCCAATGGAGTAGGATTCATTCTGTCAGTAACAGGATTTGAAGCGGCAACCTTCCAAATACCAGCACAGATCCTTAGCCTCAGAGGCACCACTGAAGACTTTTGGAAGAATGTGTCCACGTATATAGCTATATTTAATTTCACCAAACAACATACCAGTCTTCTAACATATAGTTATTTTTGGTAGTAGTTCAGCTCTAACGGTTTATGGTGCTGCAGGTATAAAAATCCTCACTTTCTCAATTACACAAAATAAAAGATTTAGTCAGTGACAATGAAAATGAAGCTTCCAGAGGTGACCAGCTTCTAAACTGATTGCCATTATGTTGTTCATTTTCAACACAATTTCAAATTAAATTCTACCTGAACACCTTTTTTGATCCAGTTTGGGGGCTAAAGTTCAAATAAAGTGATAATGGAAAAAAGTTTAAGGTTTCCTACTAAACGTTTTATCACAAGTTTGTATACACATTTCTACAAATTACTGATAGTCATCAAGATTAAGTTGTGATCAAAATTCCTAAAAAGATGGTGATACTTACAGGAATCCCTGGCATGCGGTACACCTCTGTCTGATTTCTTTCCTCCTTCGAGTTATCCTACAACAGAAGGTTAGGACTATCAGAAGTGCAGACCACCCTACCAGTTTTAACCAAGACAATTTGGATTTTTTCTAAGACTAATTTCTGCTGTGAAAACAGCAAAAATCAATAAAAAAAATATACATATCAACAATAACAGATTTTTTGAGGCCTAAATGTTTCTGTCCTAAACCCTTCTGAAAGCAGTATAGCTGATATCCATGTAATCAGCTCAGCACATTGGTTTATTTATTTTGTATGCACTATACACAAGAAATTCATTAAAAAATTCAATGAGCTATCAGGCTTGTCCGATGCTACGAAACATTTAGCCTATTCCAGTGGATTATGTTATAAAAAACAGTTTTGGAGAAGTAGGGTTACAAATGTGTGGGAAACACATTTCTGAACTTTATTTGTACAAACTTGAAAGACATAAGAAAATCATTAATTAAAAGCAACTATTCTGACAAGTTTCTTGCTTTTGTTTTGTATTCCACTGCATAAGTTTTACTGGACAAAATGCAAAAATAAACATCCTACCGTAAACACTGTCAACAGTGAAGAAAGAAAACCTATTTCATGGATTTCCTCTAAAAAAACATTTCAGTCATTCCGCAAAGGTTTTTAATGTATACGAGGTGTGATCCAAAAGTTCCCAGAGTGCATTTATTCTGCAGCCAGAAGGGTTTTGTTATATCAATAGCTAGATGGCAGTTCAAGTTGTCCTTGAGAGCTGTTATCATGCGTTACAACGTCAGCGCAGTTGTTTTTCAAGTTGCAGTTCTCGTTTAAACTTCGGTTGTGTCTGTGAAGGGTTGTTCGTGAAAATGAGTGATTTGAAAGACCCAAAAAACATCGACAAGTTCACAGCAACACCAAGTCAATGCTCATTTGCTTCTTTGATGTGAAGGGTGTCATCCACAAGGAATTTGTGCCGCAAGGACAGATGGTGAATGAAGCATTCTACAGGGATATTCTAAGGCGTTTGCGAAATCGAATTCGCCGAACATGTCCTCAGATGTGGGCTGACAAGTCATTTCTTTTGCATCACAACAATGCACCAGCTCACACATCTCTGGTTGTGCGCAAATTTTTGGCTTCTACAAAGTTTACTGCCATTCCCCACCCTCCGTACTCCCCTGATTTAGTGCCGTCTGATTTTTTTTTTTATTTCCTAAGATGAAGATGAGGCTCAAGGGATGCAATTTGAGACGGTAGAGGAGATCCAAGCGGTAACAACCGACGTCTTGAACACACTGACAAAGAACGACTTCCAGTGGTGCTTCGAAAGGTTGAAATCTCGCTGGGATTGGTTTATCAACTCAGCGGGTGACTATTTTGAAGGAACTGTTCACAATTAATTGTTATTTGGTGTGTATGCTTTTAAATAAATGCATTCTGGGAACTTTTGGATCGCACCTTGCATGTGTACATAAAATTCTACAGACTTTTGGAGGGAAACAAGTGAACTCTCCATTCTACTTAAGCTACAGTGACAATGCGGTTTTTAAAGACCAGAAAAGGAGTAAGAGTTAGGAAGCAGATAATCATCCTTATCCTGGGGAATAAACTCTTTTTCTTGAAAACTCAGACCGCTTATATGAATTTTTTAAAATTTTGCTTTAACAACCCATGATGAACTATTAAAGAACTAATTGAGAAAAGAATTTAAGACCCTAAATCCATTTAAATAACTAATGTAGAGAGAAAATTTATATTGAATGAATCCTCTCTTGTGGATAATAATATTACCTAGATGCAGTTGTACATTCTTTCTGTACTGTACCAGTAATTTATGACTTGAATGCATCTGTTTTGTTATCTGAGGAATTAATAGTGCTTTTAGTCTAAAAAAACGCCTTTTTTTTATTTTTTACAAGTTAATGGTAAAAGAAAACAGACACAATAAGACATTGTACAGATATACACAGGAACAAAGCTTTTGGGCAGAGCCACCCATTAACAGGACAACTAGCCAGTCATATGGGTGTAATGTCACATGTTCAGAAGCGTCCAAGTGTGATTTAACATAAACATGGCTTCTCTGAGGGAATGAAAAAGAACAACATAGGAAATGAGATCAGAGACTGAGACATGTCAGAAATAGAGATAGTGATCATTTCATCTGGACATCAGAGAACATAGGTCATGCATTACACCGACTGCTGAATCAAAAATCCAATCAGGACAAGATCCCACCTTTGACATTTGCTGATTTTCAATAAGCTTTCTAAGACTATATATATCCAGACTTTACTGTTTTACTTTCTAAATTTTCTTTCTTCTATTTATACTATTATACTTTAATAAACACAGTGTTGAATTTATATCTTATATGTACTGTCACTGAAGTAATAAAGTAAATACTAGGGTGCCTGGTGGTGCAGGGTGAGACTGCCACTTGTTCATCCTTGCAGGGGTAGACAAAGCTGAGCGATCACCTCAAAAGGAAGAACAACTGCAGAAGATGTAAGACACCATTGGTTGGCAAATGACATAAAACCAGAAGGAGTATTATCCTTAATGTATCTTGGGTACACCTGTATGTTGTTAGTGCCGGAAATGTTGAGTCCCTGTGTGGAGTACTGAGGAGTGACAGGCTTTATAAGCATCACTCATTCATACCTGTGTGGATAGGATCCTATGTGGAATGTTACAGAATGACTGGCACTAAGGCATCACTCAAATGTAGCCATGTGAAGAGGATCTGTGTGTGTATTAATCTTGAGTAGACCAATCTAGTAAGGACTGTGTTGAATTTTACTTATCCCTCGATAATATAATCCAGTAGTAAGTGAAAAAGTCAGAAACTTGTAAGTGAACAACTTACCACATGCTCAGGCCATCTTTTAGGTGAAGCTGGATGGTCTATGGCCGGCTTGTCATCCCGGCCAATACCCCCAGGCCGCCAGATGGAGCACTCCCTGCAGCATGGAGGTGCCCCGGATATCAGAAGGGAATCATGGACAATGGTGTTTTCCTCTACAGCCCTGCTGGATACCACAGGGGCCAACAGAGGACGCTGCAGGGAGGCCCAGAGAGTCATATGTGCCCTATAACCCAGACGTACGTCATAGGCAAAGCGACAGCGGAAGTGACGTACTTCCGGGATGAAGAAGAGGACTTTTTATCTGACCCAGAAGTGATATGAGGTCACGTGGACTGAAGGTTCGAAACACTTCCGGGTCAAGGACTATAAAGGACTCTGAGAAACACCAGAGCGTTGAGCTGAACTGGGTGGAAGGGTTGCAACGCGTCTGGGAGTGGTGGATTTATTGATTAGTGCATTGTGAATTGATTTATGAATATAGTGTAAGGTGTAAGGTGCTTTGTGCACAGGATTATTATAATAAATCCAAACTTTGGACTTTTACCTGGTGTCTGGCGTATTGTCTGAGGGTTCAAGGGAGCGATCTATTTGTCACACTGGCAAAAATCCTTTGGTTTTTACTAGCAATATAAATGAGTTGACATATGTATAAAACTATACTGTATATAAAAGTATACTAAAAAAAATCTCTCACACCTACGGTCTCAATTGTTTTATATACAAAAAAAATTTTTTAGCCAGCCTGTGCCCCTTGCTATGTAGGGCACCTGCATGAAGGACTCCAGTGTTAGTTAGTAAATGTAATATATAAAGCTATAAGTACATTACACAAATCCACAGTATTGAGGCCTCTGCCAAATTTTGCAAAGAATCCCTGTCTGTACGGGTAACTGTAGACTATGTTTTGTTTTGAAAGTTAGGCGGTACCACACTACTCTGTAATTGTTCTACTGCCTCTTCGTCAGTTTTATCCAAATAAATAAATAAATGAATAAACTACTTCAAAGGTACATTTAGAGGGCCTGGTCAATTTTTATATCTTGTTATTTAATTATTTTCATTATGAAAATGAAAACAACTAAAAAAATTGTCTTTCATACTCTTAACTTATACTGTTTATTGAAGTGATTGTTAAGGACTGGTTTAAAAAAAAAAAGTGTATCCAATTCATTTAAAACCATAAACGAACACTTAGAAGGACAGTTGCCAATTATCCACTTAGATTATCATTAAAATTAGTTACTTTTTATAAAACCCCATAGTGCATGCTTTTTAAGAATTATTTTATTGTGTCAAAATATCCAGAATTTCATGGAAGAACTCTCACAACGGAATATGATAAATAACTACCTTTTACCCAGCAATTGCACAGACATTTCCCTATACCATTGGCTTTTTGTGATGTCTGGCATAGTTATAGACTACATTCGCATCGAGAAGGGGGGCAAACTTAAAAGCACAGTGTGGACAGTGACAGAATTGTAAAATGTAATAAACACTGTGAAAAGTGCAAGCACAAGCAGATTAAGAACCTCCTATAAAACAATCCTGTTTAGTAAAAACAAAGGAAATAAGCAGCAGGTGACCGTGGGTGCAAACTTCCTTTTGGCCAAGACACTGCAGCAGTAGACGTCTGCTAATTCATGCAGGAGGAAAAAAAAAAAAAAAAAAGACTGCAGAAGCTTATCCTAGTGTGAACAGTAGTGCAGGTAATGGCAGTGGGTGATCAATACAGTGGCTAAATAGTCTCATGACAACATGTTTTGCCTGTAAATCTGAAGCAGGAAGGCAGGAATCTCTATGCAACAGGGATTAGAGTTTGTATTTATGGCATGTTAGGTATAAAAATACCTAAATTATCATTTAGTTAATCTCTAAATGCTATGCATCACTACCTGGAAAACTGAAATTGCTTGCAGGCAATCATTAAAAAAAATTCTGCTGTTGCTCTATTGACACGGGTAGCCTTCAAATATCTCTGATCACAACTTTTTCAAGTTCACGTCATTGTCATATGTATAGAGTAACATACAAATACAACCCTATACATTCTGTCTTTACTAAAATGTCATGGACTAACTTAAGTCCACCCTTTTAAAAAGAACTCCCCAACCCATGCAACAAATAAACCAACAGACAGACTTGCATAACAAGTCAACATTAACAGCAAACAACGAAGGAAAGAAAGTCTTACCAATGGGGACAGGGGATAATACGGTAAAAATGCTTTATAGAATTTCTGAAAGAGAGAAAACAAGATCTAAGATTAGAATTTTGAATATTTCACAACTCTTAATTTGCTCTGTCATTCCTGCATGTTTACACAGTATTTTATTTCATTGTTTCGAAAAATGGGAAAGGTAATCACAGGGGAACACTTTGACAAACAGGCACAAACAGTTACAGAAAGGTAAACGTTACAGAAAAGCTATAATTGATATTACTAATCGTGCAATGATGCTAAGGTAATAAAAGCAACAACTGCCTCAAAGTAGTCACTATTTAACATGCCCTGAAACACATGAAGCACCACCACATTACATCTATATGATAACGAGCATTTTACTTTTAAAATGAGCAAGCACTGTAAGTGAACACTTGTTTAGTTTTGTGCTTGACGTATTTTTTCAGGTTAAGCACTGCAATCAGTGCAGTTCAGCCAGCAACGTGAACCATGAGAGTGAGAATGGGCAATTTAATAACACTCATTCAGTTGTATCCATTTTTTGGGCAATATCTTCTTGTTTAGTTGGTTGATGAGGAGTTACAGACACGAATGTTGGAAAGAAAACGTTTGTTTCCTGCATATACATACTGATCAGCCACAACATTAAATGCACTGCCAGGTCAAGGGAATGACAGCAATTATGCTGTAACAATAGTGCCTGTCAAGGGCTAGGAAATACTAGACAGCAAGTAAACAGTAAGTTGTTGAAAGTGACATGTTGGAAGCAAGAAAAATGCCTAAGGAACTGAGCAACTTTCACAAGGGCCAAACTGTGATGGCTAGATGAATGGGTCAGAGCATCTCCACAATGGCAGGTCTTCTGGGGTTTTCCCAGTATGCATTGTTTTTTAACCTATCAAAATTGATCCTAAGAAACACAACTGGTGAACCTGTGACAGAGTCATGGGTGCCCAAGGCTCACTGAAGTGTATGTGGAGCGAAGGATAGCTCGTGCACAAATTGCTGTAAAACTTGATGCTGGCTGTGAAAGAGCACACAGTGCATCACAGCATGCTGCATAGTCACTGAATGGCCACTGTCCACTAACAAAAGTACCTACAATGGGCATGTCAGTGTCAGATCTGGTTAGTTCCTACCAAAAGTGGTCCAGGGAAGGATGACCAGTAAAACAATAACATTCATGGGAGTCAAAGACTCATCAATGTGTGTGGGGAGCAAAGGCTAACTTATCTGTTCCAATCCTGCTGAAGAGCTACTACAGCACAAATTTGCTGAAAAACAATGCTGGCCATGAGAGAAAGATACCACAATACACAGTGCATCACAGCTTGCTGTGTATGGAGCTGCGTACCCTAAGAATGGTGAGAGTGTCCATGTTTATCCCTGTCCACCATCAAAAGTGCCCACAATGGGCACTTGTGTGTCCAAACAGGACCATGGAGCAATGGAAGAAGGTGACCTGGGGCCTCATGCATAATGTCGTGTGTAGAATTCACACTAAAACATGGTGTACAGACAAAACAGGAAATGTTCGTACGCACAAAAAAATCCAGATGCATAAATCTGTGCGTACGCCAACTTCCACGTTCTTCCGCTCCATAAATCCCAGTCAGTGTGAAAAGTAACGCACATGCCTGCTGCCACTCCCTAACTCCTCCAAGAATTACACCTCTTTGAATATGTAAATCAATATTAATAGCTCTTAAGCTCAGCATTCTATGAAAAGGCAATGGCAAAGCATGGTGGAAAATAGAAGAATTTCAGCGAATACCAAGTGGAGGCAAAGAAAAACATTTCTATTTTACCACACTACCAACATACTATTTGTTGGTTTAAACAGTGGTACAAACAAGAAAAGGAAGTTGATTGAGTGACAGTGTGTCAGAGAAACTCAAAAGCTCAAGTTCACAAAGTCTCACAGTGCCCGAAATAAAACAGAAGTTGTCAGATATCAAAGTCGTTGTGAAAAGGCGAGTCGTAGCCCACCTTCTGGGTGTCATATGAAAGCTTATTAGGGTACAGAGAAAAGAAAAAAAAAATAGGGACACAGTGGGGAAAAAAGCTCGAAATGTCAACTTTAATCTCGAAATTTCCACTTTAATCACGTAGTTTATTTTGTCATTAAAGTAGAACATCATAAACTTCATCTTAAAATCATTTAATTTACTAGTTTCTTAAATCCCATCATAACTAAAGTAGCACATTAAATGCTTTGTTTTGTATGTGTTCTTCTATGTGCTCTATTTGTGTGAATCACTACGTGCTTTCTCTTCCTCCGTCGAGACACAGAATCCATTACATTCATGATATTACAGTTCTCTGAATAATTTAAATACTGAGATGTACACTTCATATCATTTCAGTATTCATATCATATAAATTAAAGCATGTACTAAACATGGGAACAAGGTGGCACAGTGATAGTGACGAGCTGGTGCCTCGTCCAGATATTGCTCCTGCCTCACGCAAGATGCTTGTTTTGCCGTGCGCGGCCTTCGATGAAAAAATTTATTGCAGCAGTACTGTCTCTTTCAAACATATTAACCTCCAATTCCTGTCCTTCCTTTTCTTTCTCCAAGTACCCAATCGCCACACAATCAGCTCTGTAATAGACTTTAAGCCATCTGTAAGCTAAGACCTCCGATTCTTCAAAACGTTTAAGGAACATTGAAATATCTTCATAGTACATGTTTAATTATTCTATCCATCTATCCTTCCTGTCACGCCAGCCCCAGCAAGAATACAGTGCGAGGCAGGGACAACGTGGCGCCAGCTCCTTGCTATTGCTGCGGCACCGTGTCCGTACAGGTTTAATTATTAAAAATCTAGATTATTTAAATGATGTTAACATTTTATCTGTATAATGTAATAAACATATTTTGCTGCATTTCATCTTAAAAATGATATCGTTATCATATGTAAATATGCGCTTTATAAAGTGGCACAGGTTGTGCAATATTATAACTATCGAAAGTTTACAGTGAGGCGATTGTACTTATAAGTACAAACAGTTCTACCAGGAGCACTTGATGGACTGATTGATTGCATTTATAGTTCTTGGGATGAAACTGTTTCTGAACCGCGAGGTCAGTATAGGCTCTGAAGAATTTGCCGTATGAGAGCAGTTCAACAGACAGCATGGCTGAGGCAGCGCGTGCTTGATGCTGTATACCGAGAATTCTCTTTCCGATCAGCTGCTGTAGAGCTGTGATTCCACACTCAGATACAGTGATATAAATACTCCCAAGCAGTGCAGTGAGAGTAATATGAAAAAAGATTATCCGCTGGGGTAACCCCTAATGGGAGCTGCTGAAAGAAGAAGAAGAAGAAGGTGCAGTGAGAGTAACAACGCTAAAGCAGCTATGGTATTTGGAATAGTTTGGCAATTCCACGGAACCATTATATTGTTACAGGTTAATTACAATCAGATGCCTTAAACTAATAAACAATATGCGGTTAATTTCAGTGTATACGATAAAGCCACGTCAGGGATGTGGATCTAAAAAAGATCCACACTGGAACAAAAGCACTGCTTTGACGCTGGGTGCCAACAGTTTGCAAAACCGAGCGGAGAACTTGCATACGCCAAGGATTGAGCTAACGTGAAAATGTGCGTGGCTTTACGGCAAGTTTAGGTTTTATACATTACGATTTGAACGTGGGAACGGGAGTACGCAACATTTTTGTGCGTACACACTGTTTATAGATGAGGCCCCTGGTCTGATGAATCACATCTTCTTTTAGATCATGTAGACCCTTGGATGCTTATGTGTTGTTTACCTGGGGAAGAGATGGCAACAAGATGTCATATGGTAAGAAGGCAAGGTGGCAGAGGCAGTGTGATATCCTGGGCAGTGCTCTACTTGGGAACTTTGGGTCCTGACATTAATAGGGATGCAACTTTGACACAGACAACCCCCCTAAAAGACTGCTGCAGGCCATATACATCCCTTCATGTCAGCAGGATAATGTGCCACACTGCAAAAAATGTTCAGGTTGTTGACGTGTTCTCCAGATTCCTCAGATCTCAATCTAATCAAGAATCTGTGTGATGTGCTGGAAAAACAAGTCCAGCCTATGGAGGCTCCACCTTGCAACTTACAGGACTTAAATGATCTGCTGCTAATGTTATGGTGCCACAGAACACCTTCAGAGGTCTTGGGAACTCCATGCCTCAATGGGCCAATGCTATTTTGGTGACACAAGGGGGTCTACACAGTATTAGGCAGGTGGTTTTAATGTTGTGGTCGACAGTGCATATATAAATACACACCATTTCAAACTGTCAGGATCTAACAGAATAATCTACAAAAAAATAAAGTAATAATAGGTAAATATGCTCCAATAAAACAAACACATAGGAGAGAAAAAAGCTATTTTTCTTTGCATTTGTGACTGAAAAAGAACAAGACCTCTTTAGAAATATATCCTTAACAAAACTTTGCAATAAAAGAGTAATAAGAGCTGTAGCTGAGTAGATCAAGTGTAATTGCTACCAAAAGAGCTGTAATCCAAATACTACATGGAAGCATCACATAAAATTTCAAACAAAACAAGATTGCAATGATGCGTAAGAAATCAGACTTATCCTCCTGATTCATTAAAAAGGTGTTGCAGGCTTATTAAAAAGTTCAGGAGCTTATAGTTACCCTTGATTTGAAGAGCTCTGAACAGCTTTTGATAGCCATGTAACCTTGGCTATAGAAGCCATTCCATCCTTTCTTCACCACTGTATCTGTACCAAATTTCAGCAATGCTTGTTTATCCTGTGAGAAAATACTTGTGGTTAGACATAAATTGAAGAAAACACAAAATGCAGTTCACATAATCCAAAATATAGTGTCACAGTGAGCAAATATGCTGACATACACTTAAAAGAAATAACATGCAGAAAATTAAGGAAGGCAATGAAATAGCATGTAACATTGTGCCGTAACACTTGAAAGAGTACCATAGTACGACTTACTGGAAAAGCCAACTTTTGTGTTTTACACTCATTTTCATATACCAAATGCTACATGCAGAAGTAAACAAAGTATTGATAATATTTAATTTTGATCAGTGAAAATTGCCAAAACCATTATTTGCAACAGATATGCTCACTTCACTAGAGACCTAGTTCTCTGAATATTTTCCTGGAAATTCGCTGTGCAGCTGGCTTAGGCAAACATTCAAAGTGCCCCATAATGCTTTGGGAGTCCCAGCATGACATCACAGAGCTGTAGCAGCCATGAGCACAACTTTCCCACATGCCCACTGTAAGAATGTTGCCGAAGTGACTATCAGTGGGTCGCAAGCACACAAAGTAAAAACAAATGCCAGTTCAGGTCCTAATATGCACTAAAACCACCCACTGAAGCACATAAAAGTGCTATGTGAAATTTTTCCTCATGTCCAACCACACTCATTTCAACCTGCAGGGCTTGTTGATTTTTGTATGTGGGTCATCAGTGAATTTATAAAGGTAAAAATGGAGCCCAAAGATCTCAGGGACACTTTAAAAGTTCATTAAACCATTACAATCCACTCAAAACCAGTTCAGTTCCTCCTTCCCCATTATATTCAATGCATTTTGTGGAGTTTGGCAATGTTCATTAACATTTTCATTATTTCATCGAACTTGAGGTAATTTTTGTTTATAATACACACCAGTATGTGTTTGTATTATATACTGCATAAGAAGAACTATATATATACATATATATATATATATAGATATATATATATACATATATACATATATACATACATATATACATATATACATATATATATATATATATACATACATATATATATATACATACATACATACATACATATACACATATACATACATACATACATACATATACACATATACATACATACATACATACATATACACATATACATACATACATACATACATACATATATATATATATATATATATATATATACACATACATA
>JANRMT010062799.1:6713000-6723151 GCA_026402145.1 Polypterus bichir lapradei
GCCGAAGTACTGCCTTAAAAGTTTTATTAAGAAGAAAATTAAACCTTTTTAAACTGAGGGAAAATATACCAATAATTATTTGTTAAGGATCTCTTTGTATACCACATTGTGAGTTCGGCACTCCGGTTGTAATATGACCAAGCTGTGCGCTGAGCTTACTCTTAAGCATGCAACGTATAGTTGGCCATGTGAACAGTAATCTTGTTTGAAATCTCACAGCTTGGATTGCTGCTGTCATAATCAGTTTGAGTTTCATGGTTTGTTTCAATTACGACAGTATTTGCAGGACTTGTGTTGAAGAGACATTCGGCATCTGTCAAGCGTTGTAAGTATACAACCAGTTTCATCGATAACTTCACATCCAGCTTTTGAGAGTTTAAACATTCATAAACATCAAAGTGTCCACTACTGAAATTGTCACCTGTGAATCTAAGATGTTTAAGAGGCATTGGCGGTTGTCCAAAGGTGTAAAATATTTGCCCATTTTGGTACACTTGAAAGCGACAACCGAACAATTCAGCAGCAGCCATCAACTCACATGCAGATGCATAGGTGAAGGGCTTAAGCATTTCATTCTTATAGTGCTCCTGTGTAGTATAATTATCTCCTGTACCGTCATCAGTCCACACCTTGAACCTGTCCCAATCATTCAACACATAAGACACAATGTTTCTCCGGATATCAAGAGTGAGCCTAATATGGCCGTGCAATATGTAACAAAGAGAATGGAAAAGGTAGGTGCCATCTCCGGGCATGGAAACCACTCGGTAAGTGACAGTTCTTTGATCGATGGTGATCACCTCGATAGACATGTTAATGCAGGTACCGTTGGAATGATAAATAAAACAGTGGAGAAGCTGTGGATTAAATAAAAAGGCTGTAGTTATCAGCAGGGAGACATGAATCCCGTGGCGAAGCAAGGAAAGGAATGTAGAGACTGGAGCGACGGACGGCCTTATATAGGCAGGCAGCCAACAACGTGGGAGGCGTTGGAATGGGTGACCCAACGCCGCCTCACACGGTGACCGAGCTGCAGGCTATGGACCTATATATGTACGTAAGTAGGATTCAGTTAGCGTTGGGAACCCGCGTACCAAATTTCTTGAAGAATGGCCCATAAGTAACAAAGACTGTTGAAAAGTTCAATATGGCGGCAGACAGTGGCATCATACCACTGAAATAAGTACCAAATTTCAGCCTTCTACCTACACAGGAAGTTGGAGAATTAGTGACGTTGGAAAGTTCAATATGGCGGCCGACAGTGGCGTCATACCACCGGAATAAGTACGTATATTGATTTTGGTTAGCGCAGGGAAGCCACCTACCAAATTTCGTGAAGATGGGGCCATGAAAAAGAAAGTTCAACATGGCGGACGTTGTTGACCGTTATGCATAGAATTTCAAAATGAAACCTGCTTAACTTTTGTAAGTAAGCTGTAAGGAATGAGCCTGCCAAATTTCAGCCTTCTACCTACACGGGAAGTTGAAGAATTAGTGACGTTTGGAAAATTCAATATGGCGGACGACAGTGGCGTCATACCACCGAAATAAGTACGTACATCGGTTTTGGTTAGCGCAGGGAAGCCACCTACCAAATTTCGTGAAGATGGGGTCAGCCTTTTACCTACACGGGAAGTTGGAAAATTAGTGACGTTGGAAAGTTCAATATGGCGGCCGACAGTGGCATCATACCACCGAAATAAGTACGTACATTGGTTTCGGTTAGCGCAGGGAAGCCGCCTACCAGATTTCGTGAAGATGGGGCCAAAAATAAGAAAGTTCAACATGGCGGACATTGTCGACCTTTATGACCGTTACGTGTAGAATTTGAAATGAAACCTGCTTAACTTTTGTTAAGTAAGTTGTAAGGAATAAGCCTGCCAAATTTCAGCTTTCCACCTACATGGGAAGTTGGAGAATTAGTGATGTCAGTGAGCGAGTGAGTGAGTGAGTCAGTCAGTGAGGGCTTTACCTTTTATTAGTGTGTATATATATATATATATATGATTAGCACTTTTTCATACATAAAAATCAAGTATTCTGTAATTTTGGTAAACAAGTGGGGCCCAGTATTAACTGTTAAACTTGTATAAATTTTCCTTCATTATGCAGGAATAAAATCTAGGTTTGTATCATCCTCTTAGCATTTGCAGCTGTACTGTTTCCTAAAATAGACAGTGCAGTCAGGTCAGCCAATACGTAAACGAGCTGCTGACAAAAAAAGGCCATGTAAACTCTTGATTGGCGCCTCTGTAGTTTCGAAGGTCACCACCTGCATATATTCATTGACTATTCATGACAGGTCACCAGTTTAAAAAAAAAAGAAAAGGTTTTATACATATGAAAATGCACAGTAGCAAAGGAGAGAGTGAAAACAAAAGAGTGCCATTATAAACAATGCTGCACATCTTCTCTGTGACACACTAACACTGAGGACTTTCAGCCAATGACCGACTCAAACAGAGTAATTTGTAAATTTGAGGATGTTTGTGTTATGAAATTCATCTTGCCAAATAATGCCTTTTGTGTTTATGATGTAAGCATGGAATAAAGAATTTCTCTTACATTTTACTACTGTATAGTAGTATTTTAACAAGAAATGAGTACACAATACCAGTTTATTATTGCAAATCATATTGGTGATGCCGTATCTAGCATGACAAAACCTATAAACATTACTACTGACAAAAAAGCACTTTTTCTGCCAGGTGTTCGTTTATCATAAATGGAAGCAGAATTCCATATAGAAGAAAAAAAAAAAAACAAAACATTTTTGATACAACTCCGACTAGAAATAAAGTTCTCAGTATCATGATGATCAAGCTTTATCTCTTACAATTACAATCGAATTAAAGTAGTTCAAAGTTCAACAACTTTAAATGCACTGAAAATGCTTATTTTTAGAATTATAGTATCAATACTAATTTACATTATTCGGCTTCTATAGTACTAAACCTTCAGCATCATTGTAAATGAAAAGAACTAATCTTATATTTTGAATATTTGACTCCTTAAAAATGCCAAATATAATGGTCACAAAACCCAGCCAAACCCACTGCACTTATCAGTTTCCCAAATACCTAACCTAAAATTACAAAATCCATACAGATAGGTCATCAAGTGTTAAAGAAGAAAACAACCTGTGACACGTTTTACTCACCATCATTAGAGGCCATTCAGTGGGGGACGTATAATCATGGAGTCCTTTCATTGACACAGTCACTAAAAGAAAAAGAGGCAGTTGTACAAATACGCAGTATAATTGACCAGTTTAGTAGTCATCCTCCTCCTTGTCATGTGTACAAAAGCAGTCAATGTGGGGGGAAATCACAGACAGACAGACAAGCAGCTAATGTCCAAGTACTACCAGTGACATCAAACAGGACTAGTGTCCATTTACAACTCAGTAAGCACACAAACAGTATATGGTATCTGATTTAAACAGAATCAAGTAAAAGTCCCTTAAGTAAAAAGAATTCAGTTTAATCAAACCAGATAAAATCATGAATTCCCCTGCCATTTCAATGTGTGTGTCACCTTTTTTTTTTTACAAGATGGCCTCACAGCCTTCAATTTAGTAAATTTGATCCCAATGACCTTTTATCTGTTGAGGGGCCGGGAGGAGAGGGTCATGTGCAAAAAAGGTGTCATTTAACAACAATATATGCTACTTCATCAAACAAAGTGAAACATAAGATCTTGAGTTTAAGTACCACAACACCTTTTCACAAAACCTGTGTGATTTTTCTTTTTACAACTTACACTGTTCTGGTATACAGTATTATATGTATATTTAAAGATAAAAGTACATGAACAAAGAGCATTTATTTTACATAGCACATTTTCTATAGCAAAGACCAAGGCACTTTACATGTTTAGTAAATTACAGATTGAGTATCTCTAATCTGAAAAACCAAAACGTTTTGAATGTCAACAAGACATCACCTATGTTGCTTCTATTTTTTTCACTGCTTAGTGAATGTGAACAACTATGTGCAAATTTCAAATGGATTTATTCATACTGAACAAGGCTGTGCAGTCTGATCCCCCATGAAGCATCAAATGGCATGAAGCTACAATGCAAGATTGACCACCAGCACTGAGAGACAGTAGCTTTCCATGAAGGGTCACGAAGCTAGGGCATACAATTGACAGCCAGGGTTAAGGTACAGCCCAGGCAGTGAGGTAAAGACGCCACAAATTAAATATTCCATATCAGGGATCTCAAACTTTGGTTTTATTCAAGAGTGAAGACGTGCATGCGCTAAAAGAGAAAAAAAAAAATCTAAGTTATAAAACCTAGCATAAGCAAATCTCTAAGCAGTTTACATTTATAAATCATAATCATCTTGTAGACGTATGTGGACGCGCCTCAGAACTCATATTAACATCGTAGATGATGTGTGCGTTAATGGAATGTCACTCCAGTTAACAGTTCCAGTTAACAAAAGCAGCTGCGTTCTTGATGGGAGTCCATACAGCAATACAAGTGCTATAAAGTGCTCTGGTTACATTAGGAGAACGGAACACTGTGGCAAATTGCCTTGTATGCTGGCAAAAAAATATTATGTTTTGTGTATGTATACCTACACCATATGAATAGTGGATGTAGGGCCTCACCGGTCAGTTAACAGCTTCCAGCACAACAGCCATGATGGCTGGCGGAGATATTGCTGACCTGTCGGCCAATTCCCTGAGAAGTGACAACAGATAGCTGAAATAAACTGTCGGTAAAACAAAAATGTTCTTCAGTGCAAATATGCAGCATTTGCCCTCTTCACAATAAAGTCTGTACATCATATTCATCAATTTTGGGGTTTTATACATTTGTCACATCAACTCATATTCTAATAATGACTTGGTGATATAAATTATATACAAATTAGTCGTCATTTATCTGATTTGGCTGCATTTCCCTACTTGATCATGTGTCTCCAAGGTATCTAATTTTGTATATGCAAATATTTCAAAATCCAAAAATATCCAAAATACTTCTGGTCCCAGGCATTTCGGATTAGGGATACACAACCTTTAGTACAACTCTTTAAATGTGTTTTCAGCTGGAGCATATGCAGGTTAAGTGACTTACTTAGGATCTCAAGTGGGCACTGAACATTTGACTTGCTTTAAAGCCCATTTCCTTAACAGCTACATTTAATAAAGCTTAGAACTTTGTGAAGAGGCTCTGTGCCGTGATACTTTGGGATATGGTATATGATAGTAATAAGACATTATTTTCTCAGTGATGCTGTTTATGAAGGATGAAATGGGCCAGTTGGGTGAATTCATTTCAAAGAAATGGCAAAGGAAGGCTGGTAGTTTAAGGTTAGTTTCATATGACAGCAAAAAAGGCAGAGAGAGTAGACTTGCTTTCAGTAATATATGAGCAAAATCACACATTCTTAGAAGGGTCTAATTCAAATGGGAGAAATCTGAACTAAGAATTGTATTGACTGCTGCTTATTTTCTAAAAGCTGTCAGATCATTCAATCAACAGGAAATTTAGTTCTATGGTACTTCTAAAATGTTACAAAACATATTTCAAAATACACAGTATTTCCATTAGTGTTTTAAATTCTTCTTTCATTTACTACAATAATACTTTGTTATAATCTAGATAATTTTAAGAGCACAATACATGCTTCTTGGATTATTCAAAGTGTTTAGCAATTACTGTTTGAGAGTGCCTTTTTATACAGTACCTTGCAAAAGTATTAAGATTCATGACCATCCATCCATTCATCTACTTAACCTACTAATCCAGGGTAGGGTCATAGGGATGCTGGAGCCTGTCCCAGAAATCATCAGGTGTAATGCAGGAACAACACATGGACAGGGCTCTGCCAGTTCTTCACAGGGTAAGCGCACACACACAAGTGCCTAAACTAGGGTGCCAATTTAGTATTGCTAACCCACCTAACCTGCAAGTCTTTGGACTGTGGGACTGTGGAAACCGATCACCCAGAGGAAACCCATATGAACATGAGGAGAACATGCAGCACCTGAGATGTAAACCCTGTTCCTCCAATTCTCTGATTTTACTAAATAATAACATGTTCTACTGTAATTGTATTCTCTGTGATATTTGTATTCCAAGATACCGAAACTCAAAAATAGTTTTATAATGGGACAGTGTTTTATGTTCAAAAAATATTAAGATAGGTTTTTTACATAAACATTTAATCTTCAAACTTAAATACAGCCACCTTTTTAGCGCTAACATCTTTAAATCGTTTGGGGTAGGTATGTATGGATTTTATTCATTACTCAGAGTAATTCTGGCTCATCCTTGATTTTGGAGCTGCTTCATTTTGTTTTTGTCAAATGATGCTTGTGCATTGCAATTGTCAAATAGTACCACAGATTCTCAGCCCAATTAATTAAAAAAAAAAAAAAAAAGTTTTGACTGGGTCATTGGAGGACATCCATCTTTTTATCCCTGAGCCACTCCAGTTACCTTTTGCCTTGTGTTTGGGATCACTGCCCTGCATAAAACACTTTCATACAAACTTCAGTTTTATCGACAGAAACAGTTTCCCTTGCAGAGGTTTCTTTTTTGCCACCGAATGCCAAATCCATGTTAATGAAAAGTAGCCCCACCTCAAAATGCTAACACCACTATACACCAGATGTCAAAATGGTGTTTTTAACGTGTGGGCAATGTCGTGTTTCTCTGAACTTTGCTCAAAAAGCTGTATCTTTGTGTCACCAGACAACAAAACATTTTTTAGTATTAGGCTAGTATGATTTTTTTTCACCAACATAGACCAGTGTTTTGCAGACACATTTACCCCGTCTCATCCACTGAACTCTGTAGATCCTTTAAAGTGGTTGATGCCTTCTCTAACAAGTGTCTTCTCCTGAGGAAGGCCTTTTCTAGGCAACATCTGCATGTTTTGATGTGGCTTACACTTCCTGGTAATTCAATCAATAGTGCCCACTGGAATCTTTTCTAATTGATGCATATTTATTATTTAACCTCTAACTTCCATGAAACTCTATTTAGAGACCACAATTTAATTTTTTTTATTTAGTAAAATTAAAGAATAGTTCAATGCTTTTCCAAAGCACTGTATTACCAAAGCACCAGTATTACCACTGTATTATCCTTAAAGGGTAAGTTCAACATTTTTCAGGTCTAAGTTATTTCTTCACAAACATAGTGTATTTGCATTTTCACTTGGAAATGATTTTCTAAAGTAACAAGTTTCCTTTAAATTTGAAAAAAATTTGGACGTGAGCATCAGCAGGCTTTGTAGCCTAGGAACCAAGTTACTTGAACTATTCTATAACATTTCAGTAATTATTTACTGCTCTTACGCTGATCTTTCTGATCATAAAATAGGTCACTATGACAGCAACTGACGAGAAAAATTCATTATTATTTGCAGAATTAAGCTATTTGAGGGTTCCTCTAGAGTGCCCCTTCTCTTGCATGATTTGGCTCAAAAACTAATCAGAGCATTGTCATCTCATAACAGGCTTAAGTTTCACGTTTGGTATTTTTCCATTGGGCTGTTTTAGCTCAAGTCCTCAAGAAAATGTGACTCACAGACAGACACACATCCATCATCGAGATATAGATGTTTTAGGTATCAGGGGACTGTAAAATGTTGAAATCCAGTGAAAAATGGAGATTGAAATTTTTGACGAATCTAAATCTTTCGCTCCTCCACCATAAATGAAAGGTTATGGTGGGGTAGGACGCACAGCAAAAATAAAGAGTCTGTCTTGGTGTTGGAAGTTCATGGAGCATGAAGCTAGACAGGAAAACAAAAGCCTAAAAACTTACCCAATATGTCAAGCCAAGAATGTTATGAAGCATTGATCCACATCCAGAGATTACACACACATTGTAAAATAACTCATTCATGTTATTTTCAAAAAAAAAACCAAAAAAAAAAAAACACCACTATTATGAGATTCAGTCATAAAAGATGGCCAGCTATCTACACTTCCTAAGCACTCATCTTCCATCAACTGGGGCATGGTTTATTCACAAAAGGCAAAATCACAGTGAATTGTTTGTGCCACGAGCTTGGTGTCATGTTGATTTATTTCCATATTTATTTATGTGAGAACATACCCTTACCTCACAAAAAATGTAACCAGGAATATGCAATAAAATTATTATTTTCGGATCCATTTTATTGTCCTAAACACATGTTGGAAACACAGAAGGCATCTTTTCTTATAACTTTTGCTGCTTCAAAGACAACATATTCGCTAAGTTTTTAGACTTTTGTTTTCCCGAGTGCTTTTTATAGAAAAGGCTTAACTTTATAACAAAATTTTATATGGCAAATGCATATATACCATGTTTTTGAGGAAATAACTTCATAACGAAAAATACTAAAGTAATCTTTTATGACATCAAATCATCTAGATAGAGCAGCAGAACCAGAATAAACCACAGTGTCTTTGCTTATTTGATGTTGTCTGGAATTCTACATACATTCTTTTTAGAAATTAAGTATACTGTCAAATGCTTCTTGGGTATTTCTGCTTTCATTTGCAAATTAGTAGACAACATAAATTTTTTATGAAATATTAAGCTTAAGTCTGGCTGCTGGATGATAGTGTGACATTTACAATGAAACAGCAGATTAAAAAAAATGCACAATACCATCAAAACATCAAAAAACAGCCTTTCTGGCATTATAAAAAAAAAAATACAAATGCGCACACACACAGTTCAAATTCCGTTAGAGGGAATACCCAAGTTACGAAATTTTCAGAACAAATACTTTTTGTTTGCCTAGACAAACATTCATACAGCATCATATATAATGAATTTGGCTTTGACAAAAATGTAAATTTCAGTATAACAAACTTTTTTTCAGCCATAAATGATAATAATGAGACGCAAAAATATTTAATGCCAACCCTACACTTTTGCCGAGCCTTTTATGCAAGGCTGGGCAAGACATTTAACCTGCTTATGATACAAAAAAAATATAATACACACACAATAATACTTATAATGAGCCTTGGGATGCTCCCACTGTATAAAAAGCACAATAAAATGAAGGCTGCTGTTATGGTGGCGTGAAGCCTAGATTTGATGCACTGTATTGTCACTGTAAGAGGGAAAAAAAAGTCACAAAAATTAGGAGATGAGAGAATAAATGTAGTCTAAAACAGGCCAAAGATCAATGAAGGACAAACAGTCAATCAAACCCAAGTATGCAAACTAAAATTCAAACTCGAGAAGAACATGCACTGCCTTACAAGATTTTTAAGAGGTTGTTCTTTTTTTAGAATTTAATCCAGAAACATGGACACTACTGCAAGAATGCCACTACATTAAATAGGAAGTTGCCTATAACATAACGTCCACAATGTGGCAGGAATGGCAGCAGCCACAAAAATAATTAATAAATACACAATATGATGGTGTCCACCAACAAAAACAAAACACAAAATGAAGGCGCCAAAAAACTAAAAATAGTGAAAAATTAATACAGAATTACAAGACACATAAAAACAAACAAAAACTTGCAAGTATAAGAACCCTATCCAAAAATGTTAACAGTGCTTCTCAACGCTTGTGCTCCAGCATATCACTTCTTTCTCCCAAGCAAGTGTGTTTTCAGACACATTTATACAACAAATGAATGTTATAACCTTTTGTGAAAAACTAGAAAAGACCTTATGAATAAAGATGCATACAGAATGGAATTTACCCAGAGATCTGTCATCAAAAACAAACTTAGTGCAAATCCGGGAACAAGACAGGCAAGCTTAACAGTAGAATTACCAAAGCCTACGAAAAAACTTGTAAATCCGTCCCACCTCTCCGTCAGCATGTTTTGTCTTGTAAATGTGCCGATCAAGACAAGCGGCAAGCAGCCTACTATTCCATCCCCCCACCGCCGTAGAACAGGCACAAAGTTCTACCAGCTCATGCCTCGATTATCTGGGAGTCAGGTTCCTAGAGATGTATAGGGAAATAATAGATCGTTATTTGGAACACATGCATTTCATGTGTGTTCCATTTCTACAACAATCTATGTAAACACATCGTTAAAACACAAACGTTTTTCCTATTTTAGTAATAAATGACAAAATGCAGACATAAATAATGTTTGAAGCCTGAAGTCCAAAGATCAAATAAACACTTTCACAAAAGGTACAAGGCTGATACAACA
>JANRMT010062799.1:6723251-6738602 GCA_026402145.1 Polypterus bichir lapradei
GCTGCCTGTGTGTGTGCGTCTGTCTCTGTCGTGCTGCCTGTGTGTGTGTGTGTCGCGCTCTCTTACACTCTCTCTTGCTCGCTGCACAGGAAATGCACAGGGAGAGACAGAACATGTACAAACCGAAAGGGAAACTGGCTTGTTCGTATACCGAGTGTGTGGTCGTGAACTTTTTGGTCGTAAACCGAGTTGTACGTGTACCGAGACGTGCGTGAACCGAGGTTCCACTGTATATCTATATCTGTTTGTTTTTCATGCTTCTTCAAGACTTCTAGAAGACATGATCAAGTTAACTTGTGGTCTTTCCTCTGCAGTTCTTCATGGTGATGTGTATTGTGTATGTCCTGTTTGCTGCCCTGTGGCTCTTTTGGTCAGTTTGCTACTGGAGAGACCTTCTCCGCATTCAATTCTGGATCGGAGCAGTCATTTTGCTGGGGATGCTGGAGAAAGCAGTCTTCTACTCGGAGTTCCAGAGCATTCACTACAATGGCGAATTTGGTAGGACTGGTCTCCTTACTTTCCAGATTAACTTCATTTTTGTCATGTTTATTTGCTTGCATCTTCTGTAATGGGATTAATGGAACTTACATTCCAAAATTACACATTTAAAAATCTAGTTAGTAATAATTTAGTTATAATTTATTGTAATCATTCGGATACCTGGTATATTAGAATAGTGCTGAATTTTTTGACTACAGCTCAGCCTTTAATATAATCATCTCTGCCAAATTGGTCGTAAGAGTCAGGGAACTGTGCCCACTGAATTCCATCTGTCACTGGGTACAGGACTTTTCAAAAGGTAGAATTCAGGCAGTCAGGAATGGCAACAAAACCTCATTACAACTAATATTGAACATTGGAGTTCCACAAGGGTGCTGTCTGAGCCCAAAGTTGTGCTCACATTTCACTTAAATGTGAACTCAAATATGACACTAATCTTAAAATTAAATATGAATGGAAATTGACAAATGTTTATCACTGACGGTTCAATTGATACATGTTTAATAAAAGTGTTGTTGATTGAAGTAGGGCAGCAGGATGGTACAGTGGTAGTGCTGCTGCCTCGCAGTTAGGAGACCCGGGTTCACTTGCCAGGTCCTCCCTGCATGGAGTTTGCATGTTCTCCCCGTGTCTGCGTGGGTTTCCTCCGGGTACTCCGGTTTCCTCCCATAGTCCAAAGACATGCAGGCTAGGTGCATTGGCGATTCTAAATTGTCCCTAGTGTGTGCTTGGTGTGTGTTCACCCTGCAGTCGGTTGGCGCCCTGCCTGGGGTTTGTTTCCTGCCTTGCGCCTCTATTTTGGCTGGGATCGGCTCCAGCAGACCCCTCTGACCCTGTAGTTAGGATAGAGCGGGTTGGATAATGGATGGATGGATGGATGATTGAAATAAAAGAAAATGTAAAAAGTAGTATTCAGCTCAGATTTTTTTTTTTTTTTTGTATGGAGAAGTGTTTTCCACATATACTAATCAAACTTGGCAGTTTAGTGGCCATTAAACAGGCACAATACCACATTCAGCTATCTCATTAAGAGCAACGATGAGACTTCATACCATTAGAAGATTAACAGTTTGGCTGAGTGGCATCATCAACAACCTCACCTTCAACATAAATATTATTTTCAACTTCAAGCGGGGAGAGGTGAACCACTCATCTAGTCAGCATTGATGATGCAGTAGTGGAGAGAGAGGGTAGTTTGAGATTTAATGGTCTGCTCATTTCAAGAGAAGCTAAGCTGGTAACAAAATACCACTACTATAATAAGAAAAAAATCACAGCAGCTCCTTTACTTCCTCAGATGCTTGAGGAAGTTAGGTATGTAGAAACAAATAGTGGTGAGAATGTACTGACAGGGAGGGATCACACTCTGGTATGGAAACACCAGAGCCCTGAAGAAGAGATTACTACAAAGGGTGTTGAATGAGGTGCAGCGCTTCATTGGTTCTGCAGAATTAGGACTGATGCCATTCTCTGTGACCCTCTACACCCTGGGCATAGTCTGTTGTCCAAACTGGTCAAGCCATAGTTATGCTAGTATTAAAGCTGGCACCTCTCAGTTCATGGACCATTTTTACCCCTCTGAAGTTCTCCTTCTCAATATTGTGTGCCTCAGTTAGAATAAGCAAAGTATACTTTAACCATACATTAAATATGTCATGTGTTCTGTATTTGTTTTGCAGTTGTTTTTTGTGTATTTAATTTGTTCAGACTGAGACTATTAAAAGGTTCTTGTTGCATCATAAAAGTAAAAGTGCATCACTGTACACCACACTTTTTTATTTTTTATCTTAACCTTGTCAATTCAAGTAAAGTAAAATGTGCACAAATTTAATTTCCACACGTTGAACTTTTAATGCACCATTTTATTCATGCCACATCTATCAATTTTTCTGCATAGAAGCATTGCAATTAAATATGCTGCCTCCTTATGCTGTGCTCACATGCTCTTGGACAAACAGTATATCCGAGTTCCCAAGTCGTAAATTTCACTAATTCAAAAGTACAAGTTGGACAATTCTGATAAAACAAAGCTATCTGAATTGTCTTGAATTGTAACATAATACTGACCTTTCACCTTGTTTAAAATTAAACATATACAGTAACTTGGTCAGCCCGAAGTGATATTTTTGGTCCAAATTGCATTTGGAGCAATAAAATATGCTTTTAATACATTTGTTTTGCTCTTTATTTCCACATAAAATGCTAATTAATTGTTTTTCCTTTGCAGACTAAGTAACAAATCAATTAGCATCCTTGAGTTTCTCCGAATAGTCCGACCAGAAACCCACATCAACACACTGATGTTGGAAGGTGACACATTATAGCTTGGAACTGCGAATAAGTCCAAGAGCACATGAACACAGCATTATAGCTGTAGTGATACATTCTTAGTATAGCTTACGTTCAAAAAATGAGAATTCTTATCTCAATCAGGACTTGGCCTACAAATATGGATGTAATTTCTGATGTAAGTACCAGATTCTAAATGTCTTATTGTAATTTAAACATCTGAAGAAATACACAGAACAATTGCAACTTTGGTATATGGATGTCTGCTAGAGCCTTTTCATGACTTTTTTTTTCTCTTTTTTTCTTTTGTTTTTTATTTATTTAATGCTTACAGTTCAGGGAGCAGTGGTCTTTGCTGAGCTCCTGTCTGCAGTGAAACGTTCACTGGCCCGCATATTGGTCATAATAGTCAGTCTAGGATATGGGATTGTCAAGTAAGTGTTTAGTATTTTTGTTATCTTTGCCCATTCTTATACCATGAAATCTTAACTACATGAGTTCTTTTGGCTACAGATTCCATATAACTAAACTAAATGCTGTATGATTCAGTTGTAAGTCATTTTGGATATCTTCTTCCATCTGTTTTTTCAAATATAATTTATTCATTTTAAGACGGCTGAGAAACAAAGCCCATCTTGGGCTCAAGGAAAAAAACAAACAGTATTTTGTTGAAAACAAAAAATAACTGCTATTGAGCAAGGTTAATGTAGTTTTTCTTTTTTTTCTATTAGTTTTTATTTATTTAGTAACCGAAGTACCTGCTGTTGCCCAGGTATATTTTTGTAGAATGGGGAAAGGAAAGAAAGTAAAGGTTAACATGTTTTTCAAATGATGACCCTGCTGTTATTACTAGCTGTCCCATTCATCACCCACACTGCTGCTCTATCAAGGTCTCTGCTCTTGTGAGTCAAGTTGCTTGGTTGTAGCAATGGACACTGCCATGTCTGACTAGTCCTCATAGTTTAATTCTTTTAGGGCTAATTTTTTTTTTTCTTTTCTCCCAGGGCTGAAAATTTTTCTAAAAACTAACTTTTTTAAAAAAAGAACACGAGGCAATTGTTTAACATATAAAATCAGCAAAAAATATTTACTTTCGACAAATTTTACTGTCTTGCATTTTGTATGAACCTGCATACTACATGATTTCACATGCTATGATTTCACATACATATCACATACATGTTACACAGCAAAGTCCTCCAAAGTATGATATCGCTCAAAGCAGCCAATTTCATGCATTGCCACATTGCACTGCTTACAATATGTGTTGCACTGGTGCCTCCTTTTCAATTGTCTGCTGCTGCAATTTCTCACATATATTGATATTGTGTACAGTAGAGAGACAAGTCACCCGTTTGACATCGTGCCATGCCAATGCCACCAAGTTTTCTGCCCACATGAAAACCATATTGTCACCTCCTTTCACCTTCAGCCTGTCTGGCTTCAACTGTGAAGGCAAGTGTCTCCTATTCACCCTCACTGTGCCACAAGCTCCAATTCCCCTGCTCTGTAGCTCCATGAACAATTATGGGCATGTATAAAAATTGTCCATGTACACAACATGACCCAAATGTTCATAGCCCTGAAGCAGCTCCAGCACAACCTCACTTGTCAAGGGACGGTTCTCTCTTTGAAAGAAATACTTTCCTATATATGTAATTACTTTTAGGCAGAAACCAGTGTTTGCTTCTGCCAGTACAAAATCCTTTATGCCATACTTTGTGGGCTTGTCTGGCATATATTGGCAGAAAAAAACGCGTCCCTTGTATTTTATCATCGATTCATGCACAGACAAATCACGGCCAGGCTGATAAAATTGTTTATATGTTGGTTCCACAATGTCAAGCAGGGACTGAACTTTACGCATGGGGTTATAGCCTGGCTCACCCCTTGGGATTTGCTTCTGGTTATCACAGAAGTGAATAAAACTTTGCAGCAGCGCATACCTATCACGTGGCATAACCTGTCCAAAGCCACCAGGGGACAAAGCACGTTTTGGACCAATCCTCCCTGAAGTTGCTCTGCATACCTGTTTGTCTTGTCTGAAAAAGCAGGATCAGGAGAGAGCAGCCTGAATTAGTCCAGCGGCTGGTAATCTGTCGTATCCAACAGCAAGCCATGCTGTCTTGTGAAGTCTGGTAGCCAGTTTGGCTGCCACGGATCAATGTCTGGGTATTCCTCCTACACGAACCTTGCCGTAGGTGCATCAGCTGTGCAAATGCGCACAGCTGGCAGCCGATCAGCTGATGCCAGTTCCTTACTCTCTTGCTCAATCTCCTGATCACTCTCAATAAAATCAGATTCTGAAATATCAGAGTCTGACTCTGCGATAATGTGCAAAACATCATCTGCTGAGTATTTTCTTTTCTGCACTCACTTCACTTCCTCGTGAGATGTCGATGCCATCTTACCTTTGTTTACATTTGTTTACATTTCGTAACTTAGTAACGTTACTCCTAGCAGAAAGGGAATGCCTGTGATGTAACAGTGAGTTTTTTCACTGTTAACAGCTGATTGTCGCCCTCTTCATGCGCCCTCAACCCCTCCTGTCAACAAAAGTCGACATCCACCCTAAAAGAGTTAAGTTGGACAGTTCATAGTACTTAATTACGAAGAAAAGCTAACAAAGAAGGAGTTCAATGACAACTCTTTGATTCTCCTTTGTGTTGTGCTGCACTTCCACTCTCTATCAAAGCTGACTCAACACCCTGCAAAAGCTCACAATACTCCATTTCACTTTACAGTAGATAGCAGCAGCATGGCCAGGGTACGTTATGTTAAGCTCTACTGATTTTGTCTGCTATTCTGGCTTCAGTCTGTTTGGATGTTTCACTTGATTTGAGCCAGCAGGTGGCAAATATGTGCACACAGGAAAAAAAAAAAAATACTAGGACCCCTAGGGCCCCAGTTTGGTTTCCAAAGTAGTCTGTCTTGTCTTTATAATAGTTCTAGGGAGCAACTAAGCAAAATGTGGTCCAGACCAGTCAAAAGGTGTAGGATTGTAAGTTTACAGTTGTAAGTATGCAAAGCACAGAGTTTATTCTTGTATTATTATTTATTTATTAGTTATTGTATTATTTACAATAATTGAGTTAATAAAACTATTGTAATAAACCTGTATGTCTTTTTTCATACAAACAACTATAAACCTACCTTTGCCCACTCTTTTGTATACAGTAATCCCTCCTCCATCGCGGGGGTTGCGTTCCAGACCCCCCCGCGATAGGTGAAAATCCGCGAAGTAGAAACCATATGTTTGTATGGTTATTTTTATATATTTTAAGCCCTTATAAACTCTCCCGCACTGTTTATAAATATTCCCCGCAGCGTTATACAGCATAATCCCTTTGTATTCTCTTAGATATTAGGTAAGATTCATTGAAATTATGTATATAAACACACACTGTTTATATACAGTAAAACCTAAATATTATTTTAAAGATATTGAGTGTCTCCGATATCACATATGTTACAGCCATTACGATAGACAAGCCACCAGCAATAAATACATACAATGCAAGAAAAATAGTATACAGTAAATGTATTAATTATTTATGGTTACTCACCAACAATGACACGATGACTTGTCCGATAACAATGAGTTTAATTTTACTGCACAACAAAGGAGAGCATTACAGCCCTTGTAAAGGAGCCACTTCAGGCGATTGTGTAGCACTGCCGTTGTTCTTCTTCTGGCAGTCTTCAATCCAAATCCCTAAAGCAGATTCCATCCAGACTACTGCCTTATTACATCCACTTACAACTCGTTTTGCACCCAGGTTAAAAGGACGCTGCAGCCGTAGATCTTATATTCCTTTCCTACTTTTTAAATAAAAAGAATCATAGCCTTCAACAAATCCAAAACGTTTACCTTTTCGGCAATCGTTAACATCTTCTTCTTGCGCTTGGGCACGGCACCTGAAGCAGCAGCAGATTGTTTTGGAGCCATAATGAAGGGCTTGACTATGCACAAAGATAAACACTAAAGAGCACAACTCTTTACACAGCGAAGCACGTTGATGCTGAATGAGCGAGATGAGACTTCCTGGTTAACACTGCATAGCTCCTGCGTGCTCTGATTGGTTAGCTTCTCAGTCAGGAGAACTTAACTGCGTGCTCTGATTGGTTAGCTTCTCAGCCATCCGCCAATAGCGTCCCTTGTATGAAATCAACTGGGCAAACCAACTGAGGAAGCATATACAGGAAGTAAAAAGACACATTGTCCGCAGAACCCGCGAAGCAGCGAAAAATCCGCGTTATATATTTAGTTATGCTTTCATATAAAATCCGCGATAGAGTGAAGCCGCGAAAGTCGAAGCGCGATATAGCGAGGGATTACTGTACATATCATTATTACTGATCACACTTGGAAATTCTGAGTTTTAGCTTTTCTTCATAATATATTTTTAATTTTAGTTTAGTTTTAATTTCACAAAAAATTGTTTTTCACCAGTTTAAAGACTTTAAGCACTTTTGCCAAGCTACCAATAAACTTTATTTGTACTAAAGATACTGTCAGCTTCATAATTATGCAAGGTTTTTTTCACTCTATTGCCAAACAAGCTTTTTAAATCTCAAGTCATTTTTCCTGCAAATACAAAGTTAACACTATAGGCTTATTAACGCAGTAATAAATTCAACATTATTACTATTATTATTATTTATTTAGATGATGCATTCATCCAAGGTGACTTGCAACATGTGCAATACAATTAGTTACATTTGTTTTACCAGTTGCAGCACAGGTAGGTGAAGTGACTTGCTCTTGGTCACTCAGTGTTAGTAGAGGGATTTGAGCCCACAACCTCAGGGTTTGACATTCAGTGCTTTAACTGCAGTGCCACACTGCAAGATGAGCCCCTTCTTGGGTGTAACTGACTGTTCCTCACAGGTGTCATTTGGCAGTACTGACACTTGGACTAATCATCTTAACTCACCTGTATTGGCCACTACTTCTCTACATATATGCCGCCCTCATGTATTCTAAGGCAGTATTTTTAACACTAGAATCCCTGAAGCCTACGAAAAAAAATCATAGTGCCGGTCCACCTTAACTTCCTTTGCACCTCTTCATCAATGTCTTTGTCTTGCAAATGTTTCAATCAACACTGGCAGCAGGCAGGCTGCTCACTCATTCCCCACCGAAGCAGCTGAAGTTCTGTCAGCTCAAGTCTTGTTTATTTGAGTGTGAGGTGCCTGGAGTTGTAGAGGGTAAATAATATATCATTATTTGGAATACATACGGTAATGATCTGGGTAAATGTAGGATGACCGGAAATGCGAGGCAACAAATGTTGAACACATAACTAAAACAGAACTTTTTCACCTTACTGTAATAATGACAAAATGCCGACGTGAAGTGTTTAATGTGTGAAGACTAAAATCCAAATAGGGAGCTTAGACAACTTTGCTCATTTTGAACCTGTAGTGCACCATGACTTATATGTATTCGTGTGACATTTAACAGCTTTAGGCAGTTACTTGGTCATTTGCTTGCTGGATAGTGTTGTAGGACAATGAGTAGTTGTGAAAATATGTATTCTTATTGCTGACTAGCTGTGCTACCTGTCTAAGACAGGCTGAAATCTATCTAATCAACACAGACCTGAGCATTAATGTTTGCAATGCACCGTGTAATGCTTATGTTTCTAATAGATGCCATTTGTTACAGAATAAATAAAAGAAGTGTTAATGTTTGTGATGTCATCTATTGGAATGACACATGCAATGTATTTTATTTGTAAAATGTTTATGATGTGCCATCTTTTGGAATGACAGAGATGCAGCAACCTGATGGATACACAAATACACAGGTAGTCTAGTCTTCTAAATGTCTGTTCAGACAGGATGTCTTTATGGGGAGGTGGGGTAACACCAGAACATCCCAGAGATTCCAGCTATATCTGAATTCACCATCTTAGTCAGTTTTACCAACTTTTTATGATCTGCATGTTTGATGCATCTGTAAAGAATGAAGAAGTTTTGTTCCTACCACACAAAAATAACCCCTAATTAAAGCAGTCCTGTATGAGTTAAATCTGTGACACTCTCTTTGTAATTTATAAGTGATTTCAGATCCTGTGTGAATTGGTTGTGCAAATTACTTTATTACATATTTTTGTTCTAGAACTTATCCAGCTAGCATAGGGCACATGGGAGGAACAAACCCTGGACAGGGTGCCAGTCCATCGCAGGGCGAACACACACACACACACACACACACACACTAATCCATCTAACCTGCATGTCTTTGGACCGTGGGAGGAAACCCATGTAGATACGGGGAAAACGTGCCAACGCAGGGAGGACCCAGGATGCGAAACCAGGCCTTGCTACTAATATACCACCATGCTATAAAAGCAATATTTTCTGTGTAATCAAAGAATTGTTCATAGAACCATTAAGCAGTATAGCTTATAAGTTTTACTTGTTAAGGAATCAATGTTAACAAATCTCATCAATTCTCAACCCTAGTACGTCTATATCTTATGCTATATCCTCACTTAATATGTTTTCATTTAAAAATTGTTTTGTAAACAAAATCAGTCTCTGTCTACCCTAGCATCTTCACATCATGTATAAAAGTATCTCAGTGGACACTAAAACAACCTAAAACACACATGATGTAGCCATTCTCCTACACTGGACATGTGTGCAAAGACTGAGAAATCCTTGAAGGAATGATAACACAGTCAGCTGGGGGATTTAATGCAAAACTGAAGGCCATTAAATTATTTTCCCTTCACACGTGTATGCAGTATTCAAATTGTACAAAATGTAATTTAGATGCATATACTGTAGACTATCAACACAAGTATCATGGAAATCAAATCTTCCATGTCCGCTATGTTTGAATATGATTTTCTTCCATTATGGGTGACCAGTCAGGGAATGAGATGTTGTAATGAGAAGGATCCAATCAGCTATGTAAAAAGCACAAAACATCAGAGCACCATCAAAATCTGAAATGAAGACAAACATCTGCGTTTTTAAATTAAATCATTGTGGTGTAGGTGTAGCCTTAGTATCAGAAAATTCCAAAAATGAAGTCAGCCATGTTACAACTTAAAAGATGTACAGTAATTCTGCCATGGAGTTACTCTTCTCGATTTTCACTTGACAATGTTGCCCTGCAGTTTAGAAATCTGACTTGATACAAAGTTTTAACTTCATCAAGATACATAGTTTGTGTCAGTTTAAATGCATTGAACAGAAGGTGTAAATCTGGAAGTTGATTATCTGCCTTCATTCTTGTTATTTTAATAGTAACAAGCATACAACTTAAATAGTCTACTTTGACTGTAATCCTATGCTAGTGTGATTAGGCATGTTTGTCTCCCTTAAAGCTAACCTTGTATTCTCTTTATTAAATAACATTGGTTCTGAGATTGCCCACTGTGTATTCCCACAGACCCAGGCTGGGGACCACGGTACACCGGCTAGTTGCAGTAGGTCTGCTGTATTTATTGTTTTCATCAGTAGAGGGAGTTCTGCGTGTGACTGGGGTAAGTGTTACTTGCTTATCTAACATGGAAATATAAAATGACCAAGAAAGTTGCTGCAGCTTTAAACTGGCGCCATGAAATCTGATGAAGTGTGAAGAATTTTTAGCAGTGAAACATGAGCTGTACTAGCAGTTTTAATGCTAACAGATCACTTGGTTTAAAAAATATTCAGTAAAGAAAGTAGTATGCTATTTTCATTTTATTTTATTTTCAGGAGTATTTACTAAAAGATATTCTTTCTTTTTTTGTAATTATTCAATGTCAAGATATTATTTTTTACTTAATTTCTTTGCCTTGCAAAAATTTATAGACATTTAAAGTATTCAAGTATAGCTAGATTACAAATTACTTGCTATGTTACCTGTCAGAGAACCCTCAGCAGTCCTCCTACAACCTTCTTTGGTATTCTCATGTTTGTCAACCTCCCTTGGCATTTCCTTTTGTCTGCTCTTTAACTACCACCAATACCCAACATGAAGACATCATTAGTATTCTTGTGAATACCCATCTTTGAAGGCAACTAAAAATGTTTCTCCTAAGCCTTTCTTCAGTATGCTCGTGTGCATGTCAACCTCTGCTGGCTGCCATTTCTTTTCTCAGTCACTTTTGACTAAAGTGAAACTGACCAATCAGATTAAAGTGAAACTGACCAATCAGATTGCTTGGAGAGATTGGACACACACACACACAGACAGTAGGTTTTTATATATACCTATCTTGTTGTAATTTTTATTTATAATGTTAGATTTAAAACAGTAATGGAAAGTCAAAAATTAAAGATTGTACTGAATAGGTTCTCATTCCATCAAGAGAATTAGAAAGTATAACTCAGTCCTTGTTTTATATGAGTTCATTGCAGCTTCTGTGTACTTTGGCAACAGACATCATTCATTAATCTTAAGGATAAACAAGCACTAAGAAGGAATGGCCATCTATACCCAATAAGCAAACTACTGGTTGGATTACCATAGCTTCTATAATAAAATATACTGTATATCTCTTGTCAAATTGTGTATCATGCTTTTGTAGAGTGCATGCAGGAAATTAAAACTGTACATGAATTATCTAGAGAAACATGTTCAGAGGTTCTCCTAACTGATTCCATATTATTTCAAAATGGCAGGTTTTTTTTCTTGCTTCTGTCAAGTGCAATAAACACAACTCCGTATGAAATGATATAAAATTCATCATGGTGACTTGCTTAATTACATATAAAAAGCAAGTTTGGCAGTGCAACCTTTAAAAAAAGTGATGTGTTAAAATGTGCAAATCAGAACTGCCTTATCATACTGTTATTCCGCCAAACCCAACCTCCCAATTTTCATTTCACAACCATCTGGTGCTCAAGCATATCTTTTCTTGAAAATCAGCGATCAACACCATCAAACCTGACAAACACAGTCTACTATTAGTCAGTTCACTGCAAGTGCGCTCCTCTCACTTCTCATTTCCTACTACATGAATGAGAGCATGCTATGCTGCTCTCTAGATACAGCAAATTCAGATATTGCGTATTTTAATTTAATTTAAAAATGTACTTCTTACTTTGTTTGAAGTCTTTTTTTTTGAGACTCCTGGTTTTCTGAATATGAAAAATTTTGGTGTCTTTAATTTTACTGTCAGTTAATATAATGGCTAGAAATGACCAGATTTCTCAGCAAGCCGTTGTTTTTGCTAATGTATGGAGGCTCTGAACCACACAGTGAAAGAAATTATGGGATAACCCTTATTTTGTACGTACATGAAAATAACTCATAAGTGCCGGATGTTTTCACATAAATACAGGATACTTTTATGTTTTCACATAAAGTACATATGAGATAAAGTTATATTAAAACACTGCAAAAGTGCGCTTCGGGGCCACCTAATTTATGCCTTTACCATGGCTGCGGTGCTTCAGTTTGACATCACTTCAATCTCTTGTAGTGTGGTGATATAATAAGCAGATGGATGAACGATTTATTAAAGAAGTATGGGGTGGTTTGAGATGGGTCTAACTGCAGCCTGCAATACCTATGAAGTACGTCGGGTAAAGCCCACGATTTCAGTCACGAAATGCCCATCGCATGCCCTGTTACACTATGGTTAAGATTAGAGTTGTGGGAGGGTTATCTGACTCAAAAGTGTTTAGGTACGTGCTTTATGTTTACAGGTATCCAGCAGCACACTTGTACGGAGCCCCTGAGGGGTATGGTGTATTTTTTCTCTTTTTGGGAAACAATTTGGTGCATACAACTTACTGTCTCGTGCCCACCATTTATATATGTCAAGTGCCCACAACTTGACATAGCCTGCTCACCAGGTACTTTAAGGTTGCACCAAATACTATTGCATCCTACTGTACATCATTTTCTGGAAACAGGACATATCACTAAACAGTTTGATGTTTTCCTCACACAGTTACATTCCATAGAAATGGATATTGGCAAGTTTATAAAAGCAGGCTATGCATTCAAGTCCAGATCGTTGGATTGGCGAAGCAGCACCGCTAACCACTGCATTAATTTATAGTAAAAGAAAATCACATTAGTTAGCGATCTACTTACTAGCCCACAGCTTCTTATTTGCACAGGTTACAAACAGAATTCATTTTTCACATATTGAGTGCATGTACAATTTGCACAGTCCAATGTGGGTTCACTAATTTAATTCTCTGGTAAACCTGGTACACTCGATCGCTTATCTCAGGGTTGCCCACACTTTTTTGGCTTGCGAGCTACTTTTAAAATGACCAGGTCGAAATGATCTACCTACATTAAAAATTATATACAGTACAGGCCAAAAGTTTGGACACACCTCCTCATTCAATGTGTTTTCTTTATTTTCATGACTGAAGGCATCAAAACTATGAATGAACACATGTGGAGTTATGTACTTAACAAAAAAAGGTGAAATAACTGAAAACATGTTTTATATTCTAGTTTCTTCAAAATAGCCACCCTTTGCTCTGATTACTGCTTTGCACACTGTTGGCATTCTCTCGATGAGCTTCAACAGGTAGTCACCTGAAATGGTTTTCACTTCACAGGTGTGCCTTATCAGGGTTATTTAGTGGAATTTCTTGCTTTATCAGTGGGGTTGGGACCAGCAGTTGTGTTGTGCAGGAGTCAGGTTAGTTGGACGATCATTTATTTTTCAACAGGACAATGACCCCAAACACACCTCCAGGCTGTGTAAGGGCTATTTGACCAAGAAGGAGAGTGATGGAGTGCTGTAAATGGTCATGAAAATAAAGAAAACAAATTTGAATGAGGAGGTGTGTCCAAACTTTTGGCCTGTACTGTGTGTATATATATATATATATATATATATATATATATACAGTAATCCCTCCTCCATCGCGGGGGTTGCGCTCCAGACCCCCCCCGCGATAGGTGAAAATCCGCGAAGTAGAAACCATATGTTTGTATGGTTATTTTTATATATTTTAAGCCCTTATAAACTCTCCCGCACTGTTTATAAATATTCCCCGCAGCGTTATACAGCATAATCCCTTTGTATTCTCTTAGATATTAGGTAAGATTCATTGAAATTATGTATATAAACACACACTGTTTATATACAGTAAAACCTAAATATTATTTTAAAGATATTGAGTGTCTCCGATATCACATATGTTACAGCCATTACGATAGACAAGCCACCAGCAATAAATACATACAATGCAAGAAAAATAGTATACAGTAAATGTATTAATTATTTATGGTTACTCACCAACAATGACACGATGACTTGTCCGATAACAATGAGTTTAATTTTACTGCACAACAAAGGAGAGCATTACAGCCCTTGTAAAGGAGCCACTTCAGGCGATTGTGTAGCACTGCCGTTGTTCTTCTTCTGGCAGTCTTCAATCCAAATCCCTAAAGCAGATTCCATCCAGACTACTGCCTTATTACATCCACTTACAACTCGTTTTGCACCCAGGTTAAAAGGACGCTGCAGCCGTAGATCTTATATTCCTTTCCTACTTTTTAAATAAAAAGAATCATAGCCTTCAACAAATCCAAAACGTTTACCTTTTCGGCAATCGTTAACATCTTCTTCTTGCGCTTGGGCACGGCACCTGAAGCAGCAGCAGATTGTTTTGGAGCCATAATGAAGGGCTTGACTATGCACAAAGATAAACACTAAAGAGCACAACTCTTTACACAGCGAAGCACGTTGATGCTGAATGAGCGAGATGAGACTTCCTGGTTAACACTGCATAGCTCCTGCGTGCTCTGATTGGTTAGCTTCTCAGTCAGGAGAACTTAACTGCGTGCTCTGATTGGTTAGCTTCTCAGCCATCCGCCAATAGCGTCCCTTGTATGAAATCAACTGGGCAAACCAACTGAGGAAGCATATACAGGAAGTAAAAAGACACATTGTCCGCAGAACCCGCGAAGCAGCGAAAAATCCGCGTTATATATTTAGTTATGCTTTCATATAAAATCCGCGATAGAGTGAAGCCGCGAAAGTCGAAGCGCGATATAGCGAGGGATTACTGTACATATCATTATTACTGATCACACTTGGAAATTCTGAGTTTTAGCTTTTCTTCATAATATATTTTTAATTTTAGTTTAGTTTTAATTTCACAAAAAATTGTTTTTCACCAGTTTAAAGACTTTAAGCACTTTTGCCAAGCTACCAATAAACTTTATTTGTACTAAAGATACTGTCAGCTTCATAATTATGCAAGGTTTTTTTCACTCTATTGCCAAACAAGCTTTTTAAATCTCAAGTCATTTTTCCTGCAAATACAAAGTTAACACTATAGGCTTATTAACGCAGTAATAAATTCAACATTATTACTATTATTATTATTTATTTAGATGATGCATTCATCCAAGGTGACTTGCAACATGTGCAATACAATTAGTTACATTTGTTTTACCAGTTGCAGCACAGGTAGGTGAAGTGACTTGCTCTTGGTCACTCAGTGTTAGTAGAGGGATTTGAGCCCACAACCTCAGGGTTTGACATTCAGTGCTTTAACTGCAGTGCCACACTGCAAGATGAGCCCCTTCTTGGGTGTAACTGACTGTTCCTCACAGGTGTCATTTGGCAGTAC
>JANRMT010062799.1:6760378-6782282 GCA_026402145.1 Polypterus bichir lapradei
GCCTTGCTCTTGGAGTGATCTTTGTTGGTCGACCACTCCTGGGGAGGGTAACAATGGTCTTGAATTTCCTCCATTTGTACACAATCTGTCTGACTGTGGATTGGTGGAGTCCAAACTCTTTAGAGATGGTTTTGTAACCTTTTCCAGCCTGATGAGCATCAACAACTCTTTTTCTGAGGTCCTCAGAAATCTCCTTTGTTCGTGCCATGATACACTTCCACAAACGTGTTGTGAAGAGCAGACTTTGATAGATCCCTGTTCTTTAAATAACACAGGGTGCCCACTCACACCTGATTGTCATCCCATTGATTTAAAACACCGGACTCGAATTTCACCTTCAAACTAACTGCTAATCCTAGAGGTTCACATACTTTTGCCACTCACAAATATGTAATATACAGAAAATTCTAAAGGGTTCACAAACTTTCAAGCACAACTGTATGTGCTATAAAACAAAATGTGATGGTAGCTGATGTAAAGAAAAAAATAAAATAATCGTATGAAGGAAAAGCTTAAGATGTCACAGCACTCTGCAAAGTTCTCGGGTAAAATGCAAGGCCAATTACTAAGTACATGCAGCCACTCAAAGACACAGAAAATAAAGTAACATAAATGGAAACCAACAATATCTGTCCATTAATAAATTGTTGAGGATGGAATGCAAGGGTACATGTTGTTGTAATGGTGAAACATTTTAGCCTTTCTTTCAAATAGGATGAAGATCTGAAGTGGGTAGAAGAGAATATCCCTACGTCTGTGGCAGATGTGTAAGTAACAAAAAAACAGAATAGCAAAACATAGACAGGCTGTTTAGTAAATAATATTGTCTTAGTGTTTTTCTTCTTCAGATTTTTATGTAAAGGATTGTGCACCCTGCTCATTGTGACAAACTGAGAATATGAATCTGAGGCAATGTACTGTAATTCAGGGGGTGGATGTCCACATCAATAAAAGGTTAGACTAGTCTTATAACACAGAGGAGCTATAGAGGAAAGTTCAGAGTGGTTTGTTTGTTTGTTTGTTTTTTTCCCTTGGGATATTGTGCACCTTTAGTATGGATATTGACATTCGTCACATCTTCTACAACTCTGTGATGGCCATTGCAGTGTTCTTTGCTGCGGTGAGCTGGGCCATTAACAGCAACTTCAGAAGAGGCCCACCATATTACAGGATGTACTCTCAACCTACTGGAGGTGGCAGCTGTATTATGTTGATGTTTGTAAGACTTACCAGCAAGGTTAAATGGGTTCATCTAGTCTCGCTCTTGAAGATAAACACACACATACACATAACGATCCTATCCAGACATAGCCTTGAGTGGAGCCAATTGCCAGTCACTCCATATTATTCTTCATAAAGTTCACTGTATAGCAACTCGCAATCACCAGCCCTAACAAACATGCTGATATCATTGAAACACACATAAAAGCCCAGCACATTTGGTGATTTGCCATTTTCTAACCGAACCATGTCTTGCTTTTACTGCAGTTGTTCTAAATGATGAGCATCTCAATAGTTTTGATAAACCCTGTGGGCAAGAAAACAGTGATCTAATTCACACTTGGTAACCTCTTATTATTTCAGTCACACTAGATAAAAGACAAAGTGTAGAAAATATAAAAGCAACATGGTACTTATTAATGTATAACAATACCAGAAAGAAGAAAATATAAAAGAAAAGAAAATAGCAAAGTCTGCATATAAACTTAGAAAAGCTTACTGAAAATCAGTCCTGGGCAACTTTTGGTTTAGTGATCTGTGTTATTCATAGATTACATTTACATAGATTACATCCAAATCAGATGGTCTCTGACCTTGCTTCCTATGTTACTCTTCTGTCATCCATCCATCCATTAGCCAACCCGCTCCATCCTAACTACAGGGTCACAGGGGTCTGCTGGAGCCAATCCCAGCCAACACAGGGTGCATGGCAGGAAACAAACCCCGGGCAGGGTGCCAACCCACCCCAGTTCTTCTGTCATTGTTTTTTCTATTTGTTTTGGTCCCTTGGGCGAGCCATATTTATGTTAAAATGCACATACGGGATTTCTGGACATGTGACACTGCACACATTTGATTGGCTGTCTTGTCCTGATGATGATGGACTCTGATCAAAGTGTTTGATCTTTTAAGTTCCTCCGCTCTCCTTCCTTTCTCAAGCTCTAAGCTAATTCTGTAATTCCTAGCCCTACGACGTCCATCCCGTCCCAGGATCTAAATTAATTAAAACAGGGGTTGTGGCATTGGTGATTATTTCCTATTCTCAGGTCATAAACTAATTGGAAAATAAAACAACTGGAACAAATGCATAAATTAGTAGTATGATACTAAAGGCAAAAGCAATGCCAGTAATTAAAGTCCTGTAAATTCAATTCATCCTGGTTAATGTGAGCAAAATTATTTACATTTAATATTAACAGTCTGGAGTTCAAAAATAGAAGATTTTCCATGCCAGGACACTAGCGCAGGAGAAGAATGAAAACAAAAGTGGGGGCTGTCATGAACAATGCTGCACGTCCTCTTTGTAACACACTGAGGACTTTCAGCAGAAGTGTGTCAAGTAACACGACTGGGACTCCTTTATACCAACAGCAGTGTGCCTGTGTAGTGCCTGACTGTGACGGGGCTGCCCCTTTTTATCATTAGCTAAGTCACACGGTTTCTTTCTTCTGAGTAATTTTTGTATGTATTTGTTTGATACAATCTTTATGGGTGTATTTTATTTAATTATAAATTGGGCTTCTGTAAAAAGCCAAGAATTATCATTGGGAGAACTAAAGTCAGTCAGTCAGTTTTCCAACCCGCTATCACAACACAGGCTCACGGGGGTCTGCTGGAGCCAATCCCAGCCAGCACAGAGCATAAGGCAGAAATAAAACCTGGGCAGGACGCCAGCCCAACGCAGGACACACACACCAAGAACACACTAGGGACAATTTAGGATCGCCAATGCACCTAACCTGCATGTCTGTGGACTGAGAGAGGAAACCGGAGCACCCAGAAGAAACCTCCGCAGATACAGAGAGAACATGCAAACTCCACGCAGGGAGGACCTGAGAAGCAAACCTGGGTCTACTAACTGCGAGGCAGCAGCGCTACCTCTGCGCCACCGTGCCACCCGACAACTAAAGTTTCTTTGTTTGTTTATTTAGATAGAATAGATAGAATTCTTTATTGTCATTATGCATACACACAACAAAATTTTTGTTGGTAGGACTCGGTTTCAAGGCAGAAAACCTAAAATGCACAATAAACTATAAATAATAAAATAACTATAATAAATATAAAGGACAGCAGCAATAAGACATCATCAAGTCCAGACTTTTCCTGAAGTAGTACGCCTGCAGAGACCAATGATCTGTGTGAGTGGGTCTGCAGGGGAGGAATACGAGTGTGTGTGTTTGATTACGAGGGAAAGTGCGTGTGCATGTCTACGGGGGGCAGGTTGGGGGTAGATATATGTGTGTGTATCAGCAGGGGCAGATGGACTTCACAGCTCTTGGGGAAAAAGCTGTCTTTCAGTCTGCTGGTACACTTTTTTATGTTTCTGTACTGCTTTCCTGAAGGAAGTGGTACAAACAGCCCATTTCCCGGATGGGTGAGATTCGCAGCTATACATTTGGCCCTCTTCTACACCCTTCCAGCATATACAGAGTCCAAGTCTAGGAGAGGATTTCCCACGATCCCCTGTGCTGTTCTCACTACCCGTGCCAAGTCCTTCCTGTCCTGCAGCTGCCACACCACACTGTCATACTGTGATAGAGAATGCTTTCTATAGCGGATCTGTAGACATTTGTGAGCAGCTGAGAGGAGAATCCAGCACGTCTCATCTTCCTGAGGAAGAAGAATCATTGTTGGGCCTTCTTTGCCAGGTGCAATGTATTCAAAGACTAGGTCAGATCCGATGTGATGTGGATACCCAATAACTTGATATTGTCCACACACATTACAGCCTCCTCATGTATGAATATAGGAGCATGTTCTGTTCTTCTGGACCTCCTATAGTCCACAATTACCTTTTTGGTCTTGCTGGTGTTCAAGATGAGGTTGGCTGAGCACCATAGTGCTAGGTGTTGTATCTCCTCTCTGTAGTGAGTCCCATCATTGTCTGATATGAGATCCACAGACTTCACAACCATATTTGTGGCATTGATGGCAGAGCAATCGTGCGTAAATAATGTGAACAGTGCTGGGCTGAGCACACAACCCTGTGGCGTGCCTGTGTTCAGAACCAGTATGGAAGATGTACGATCTCCAATTCTAACCACCTGAGGCCTGTTGGTGAGAAAGTCCCTAATCCAGAGACACAACAATGTGGGCAGACCCAAATTATGAAGCTTTTGTACCAGCTTGTCTGGGATTACGCTGTTAAACGCTGAACCAAAATCGATGAATAGCATCCTAACATAAGTGTTAGGGCACTGCAGATGAGTCAGGGCTGTGTGAAGTGCTGTTGAGATGGCATCCTATGTAGATCTGTTTCTCCTTTAGGCGAACTGATGGTTATCAAAATACTCCTCGATAAGCTGTTTGTATCTGTATTTTGCCAGGTTTATTTCTTTTTTTAGTTCTTTTCGGGCTTTGCTATATGCCAGCCTGTCGCCTGACCTATATGCAGCGTCCCAGGCTTTAAGCAGGGACCTCAGCGTACTGTCTAGCCACAGTTTCTGATTTGGAAACATCCTAACGGTCTTCTTGGGCAGGACAGCATCTGTACAGAACTGCAGATAGGATAGGACAGATGATGTATATCCCTCTAGATCTGAGACCTCTTTGAACACTTCCCAGTCAGTATGCTCAAAACAGTACTGTAATGCTGAAGATGCCTGCTCAGTCCATACCTGTACTGTTCTGATAGTCGGTTTCATCTTGTAGATCATGAGTGTATAGGCTGGGATCAGCTCCACTGCGATGTAGTCTGACATGCCCAGATGTGGGGCTGCTACTGCCTTGTATACTCCTGGGATGTTGCAATAAACCTGATCCAGAAGTTTATGAATCCTCGAAATTTGGGAAGCACTGCTTTTAATGCTACATGACTAAAGTCATCAGCCACAATCACAGCCGCATCTGGATTGGCTTTCATTTGTTTGCTAGTCAGGCTCTTCCAATGCTAATTTAGCGTTAGCTCCTGGTGGGATATAAACAGCCACTCTCAGGGTGGAGGAGAACTCTCTTACTGTCTTGAATGGTCTGCATTTCACTGCCAGATATTCCAAGTTGAGGGAGCAGTATGTTCCAATAATATTTGTAGCTGTACACTAGGATTTATTAATGTACAGCACCAGCCCTCCACCTTTACTTTTAGAGGAAGCTGCAGTCCTGTCTGGCAGAAACAGAGCGCGCCCCTCTAGTTCCACCATGGCGTCTGGGATATTATTATCCAGCCAGGTCTCAGTAATAATTGCCACATAGCTGTCCACCCTATGTGAGGCGATCCTCAGCCGAATCTCATCCATCTTATTGGTGAGTGACCTGGCATTAGTGAGGAAGAGACTGGGAAGAGCCGGTCTATATGGGTTAGCATGTAGCCTAGCATGTAGGCCGCTCCTTCTGTCCCACTTTTGTTTATGGTGTCTCCTCCACCTTCTAAGCCACAGAGAGGGGTGGTGAAAAGCCTCAGTAGTCCACCGTACCTCTGGTGGAATAAAGTCCAGCCGTGTGGATGTGTTGAGCTCAAACTGCTTCCCTATATTAATTAGATCAGCCCTTCCATACTGGATTAACGCTTCGAGTGATTTAACTAACAGTAAAAACTTAATTACAAATAAAACAAAGCCAAAAACCGAGAGCCACCGAGCCACTGCATGTGTCCGCGCCGCCTTGAGAATTATTTGACTGATAGACAGTGATACAGAAAGACAGATATAATTTGATCTATCTTATAGTGCTTTATCTGTCTATCAGATCTGCTGTTGTATCAGAATAACAGCTACGCATTCTTCTTCTTTCATGCTTTTTACACACTACTGGGCTCTACTATATAAAATTGGACACATCACCATAGTGAGTAAAGTGTTGCAAATACAGAACACAGTACAGTTTTGTTTTTTTTTGTTTTTTCTTTTTTTACAAATACAGAATTATGTTTTGCTTGTTTATATTATTCTTTTTATGTGAGAGTATTGACAAAGTTGCTGTGATACAGTAATGGTTAGCACTGCCTGTCCCAGTCACTGCTGAGTGTGTGTGTGTTCTGTTTTCTCTTGGTATTTTGTGTCCTCCCAAAAGACATGTTTGTGAGCAACTTTAAACCACCCCCGCCCCCATGAATGACTGTCTCCTGTTCTTTTCTTGTGCCCAATGTGCAATTCTACCCAACAACCATAAACAGGATTAGCCAAGTTCAAAAATGGAAAGTTAAATCACAAACTGAATCAGTTATAATGATTGAACCCCACATCTGCACAAGCCAGGGGGTCTCCTATTACCTCCTTAGTCTTGCCAGACCTTGAACCTGCTTTGAGACTGTATTTTTGCTTTGGTCATTTACAATGTCATCAAATGGTTGTCTAGTGATTGTATTGCCTTCTATTCCTTCTTTGGCTCTTGGGGTCTTCTATATTGGGGGTTTTCAAAGTCGTTTCCCTTGTAGCTGCAGCTTTTCATGTCCACCCACCAGTTCTTTTAATTGGATTCCGCCATAAATGGAGCAAGCTGTCATTTCCCATTTTCTGTTTTCTTATGTTACTTAAGAAAAGACAAACTAGTTATGCTAAATGCAGGGATTTCTGTGTCTTAGAACGGGATAAGAGATTTTTTCTTGCTGTTTTATATATTATTAATACTCCGGTTAATTAAGCCATTGTTTGTTAAAGAGCACAGACATTAATTTCACTAAAGAAGCCACTGCCATTTAGCATTCAGTGCAGTCGGCACCCGAGTCCACTGTGCTGCTCATTAATTGTCAGAATTTGTATACAATTAAGAAAGCAAACTCCACAGAAAAATAGGAATTTAAAAGCAAAACTGCACTAAGCATTTAAAACAGTGGCAAACGCATTCTTAATGGTCACAACTCTGCATTTTTCTGAACTCAAAATAAGAAACGGAAAAACGCAGCAACATTATTTAAAGGTAGAAATGACTTGCTGATAGTGAAATTGCTTGGAATGAAAACCAGCAGCCACGGGGTGGCCCAAGAATGAACTTGAAAACCCATGTTTATATTCTGAATATTTAATTTTGTGATTGGTTAAAAACCTGCAGCTGTAGTTTTTCCAGTATTTTGGATGCTTATGAACTGCTAACACCATCTAATCTTTATTTATTTTGGCAGGGCACTTCCCGTTATACTGGATGAGGAGGAGGTAAGCCCATTGTTTGGGGTAGGGGGGCTCTGAGAGTCATCGCATTCATTAAAAGAGTGAAAGGCAGTTAGAGAACTTAGGTGAAAGTGCTTAGTGTTTTCTGGACATGTGCGTTGTGCTAAACAAAAAGCAGTACTTTATGAACATACGAGGTGCGATCCAAAAGTTCCCAGAATGCATTTATTTAAAAGCGTACACACCAAATAACAATTAATGGTGAACAGTTCCTTCAAAATAGTCACCCGCTGAGTTGATACACCAATCCCAGCGAGATTTCAACCTTTCGAAGCACCACTGGAAGTCATTTTTTGTCGGTTTGTTCAAGACGTCGGTTGTTACAGTTTGGATCTCCTCCACCATCTCAAATCTGCTTCCCTTGAGCCTCATCTTCATCTTAGGAAATTTAAAAAAAAAATCAGACGGCGCTAAATCAGGGGAGTACGGAGGGTGGGGAATGGCAGCACAATCGCGCACAATCAGAGATGTGTGAGCTGGTGCATTGACGTGATGCAAAAGAAATGACTTGTCATCCCACATCTGAGGACGTGTTCGGCGAATTCGATTTCGCAAACGCCTTAGAATATCCCTGTAGAATGCTTCATTCACCATCTGTCCTTGTGGCACAAATTCCTTGTGGATGACACCCTAAGAAGCAAATGAGCATTGACTTGGTGTTGCTGTGAACTTGTCGAGCTTTTTTGGGTCTTTCAAATCACTCATTTTTACCAACAACCCTTCACAGACACAACCAAAGTTTAAACGAGAACTGCAACTTGAAAAACAACTGCGCTGACGTTGTAACGCGTGATAACAGCTCTCAAGGACAACTTGAACTGCCATCTAGCTATTGATATAACAAAACCCTTCTGGCTGCAGAATAAATGCATTCCGGGAACTTTTGGATCGCACCTCGTATGCCATTAGGGTCACTGATTGAGGGGCAGCACCATTCATGCTGTCTTTATTCATTAGATTTCAATTGTACTTTACTAAGCATCAAAGTATGTAAGCTTTTAGAATTCATTGAATTTCTGCTTAAATTGTATCTAAAATGTGATCAGATTGTCTTCTTAGGAGGAGGAGGAGGAAGTTGGGAGCATGCACTGATATACAGCACATTGTCGCATCCACCACATGACGAACCACATGTCAGATTTTTTATTTTTTTTAACAGTAGTTGGAGTGCCAATCCTGCCACCAACACCCACAATTTTCCCTTGCAAGTTGGAGGACCTGCTTGCCAGCCTGGATGCAGGTTATTGTCATACCCAGGACAAAGTAATTGCAGGTTAAGGGCCTTGCTGAAGGGCCCAATGGAGTAGAGTCATTTCTGGTGTTTACTGGATTCGGACTGATTGCCGCCACAGGTCCCTAGCCACAGAGCCACCATGCTGCCTAAGAGATTTTCTTCTTAGTCATAAAAAAAAAGATTGAGAACACAGTATAACACAAAATGGTTTCACTCTTTCATTCATTTATTGATCAATATGATTGACTTACTGAAAGTCTTTGTCAGGAAATATATGTGAACTTGTGATGCAGGGGTGGCAAATTCAGGTTCTGGAGGGCTACAGTGGATGCAGATTTTAGTTCCAGTCACTTTCTTCATTAGTGTTCAGGTTGGTCTTAATTTTACCGAACCTCAACAGAAAAAGAATAATGAGAAGCAATGAATACTAGTAGTACAAGACTAATAAATTGCAAAGTGTAACACTTTCAAAATTCCATCCACTAACATCCTTAGCATTATGTTGTTCACACTCCAGGAAGATGAGCCAAAAAACATTAAATGTTTTTCATCAAAACAAAATGCAATTATGTACAACAAAAATATGTAAATACCAAAAAATTAACCAAAATACAGCAGAGGAGGTGTGTCGGAGTGTCCATGGCTGTACTGCTGCATATTTAATACACATCCTTCATGTGACGTATTTTGAAACAGTCACCAGCCTGACCTCACAGTTGGGACAGGAGACATGTGGTCTTTCTGCCTACTTTTTTGATTTTTTCTGTTACTTGTGCGTGCGAGGGTAGAATGTCGGTGCCTGATGTGCACAATCAGCATGCCCATTGTGTTATTGTAGGCTGCCACAGTGCCAGCTTAGTGATTTCTACATTTCTCCCTCAACACAAACATTGACAGTTGCTACATTGTGAACAGTCTATGGGAGGGCTGAACGCCTTTCTTATCCTTACACTTGATTGCAATCATTTTGCCTTTTGTGCCCCACCAGGCATGCAGTGATGGTTCGGTCATTCAGCTGTTTATTTACATATGATTGTGCGTTTTGGTTGAAGGCTTCATCCCACGCGTGAATTTTGAGGAGTAGCAGAATGTGTACAAAAATTCAGGTTTATACAGTATCTCACAAAAGTGAGTACACTCCTCACATTTTTGTAAATATTTTATTATATCTTTTCATGGGACAACACTGACGATATGACACTTTGATACAATGTAAAGTAGTCTGTGTACAGCTTGTATAACGGTGTAAATTTACTGTCCCCTCAAAATAACTCAACACACAGCCATTAATGTCTAAACCGCTGGCAACAAAAGTGAGTACACCCCTAAGTGAAAAATGTCCAAATTGTGCCCAGTTAGCCATTTTCCCTCCCCGGTGTCATGTGACCTTGTGTTGCAAGGTCTTAGGTGTGAATGGGGAGCAGGTGTGTTAAATTTGCTGTTATCTCTCTCTCACACTCTCATACTGGTCACTGGAAGTTGAACATAGCACCTCATGGCAAAGAACTCTCCGAGGATCTGAAAAAAAGAATTGTTGCTCTACATAAAGATGGCCAACACCCTGAAACTGAGCTGCAGCACTGTGGCCAAGACCATACAGCGGTTTAACAGGACAGGTTCCACTCAGAACAGGCCTCGCCATGGTCGACCAAAGAAGTTGAGTGCACGTGCTCAGCGTCATATCCAGAGGTTGTCTTTTGAAAATAGATGTATGAGTGCTGCCAGCTTTGCTGCAGAGGTTGAAGGGTCAGCCTGTCAGTGCTCAGACCATACGACCGTCACACACTGCATCAAATTGGTCTGCATGGCTGTCATCCCAGAAGGAAGCCTCTTCTAAAGATGATGCACAACAAAGCCCACAGTTTGCTGAAGACAAGCAGACTAAGGACATGGATTACTGGAACCATGTCCTGTGATCTGATGAGACCAAGATAAACTTACTTGGTTCAGATGGTGTCATGCGTGTGTGGCGGCAACCAGTTGAGGAGTACAAAGACAAGTGTGTCATGCCTGCAGTCAAGCCTGGTGGTGGGAGTGTCATGGTTTGGGGCTGCATGAGTGCTGCCGGCACTGGGGAGCTACAGTTCATTGAGGGAACCATGAATGCCAATATGTACTGTGACATACTGAAGTAGAGCAGTGGCCTTCGGAAACTGGGCCACAGGGCAATATCCTAACATGATAACGACCCCAACCACAACTCCAAGACGACCACTGCCTTGCTAAAGAAACTCAGGGTAAAGGTGCTGGACTGTCCAAGCATGTCTCCAGACCTAAACCCTATCTCAAATGGAAGGTGGAGAAGCGCAAGGTCTCTAACATCCACCAGCTCCGTGGTGTCTTCATGGAGGAGAGGAAGAGGATTCCAGTGGCAACCTGTGAAACTCAATGCCCAAGAGAGTTAAGGCAGTGCTGGAAAATAATTGTGGCCACACAAAATATTGACACTTTGTGCACAATTTGGACATTTGTCACTTAGGGGTGTACTCACTTTTGTTGCCAGCAGTTCAGACATTAATGGCTGTGTGTTGAGTTATTTTGAGGGGACAGCAAATTTACGCCATTATACAAGCTGTACATGGACTACTTTACAATATATCAAAGTGTCATATTGTCATTGTTGTCCCATGAAAAGATATAATAAAATATTTACAGAAATGTGAGGGATGTACTGACTTTTGTGAGATACTGTATGTTATTTATCCATAGAATGTCAACACAGTACTGTCCCAACATTATTCAGGATTAACTGTTTTTACATGGAATTCCAAGTCTGAGAGATGCTAAGGGTTAATTCACTCCAAGGAGGTTACTCAGTTTTCTACACAGTGGGAGGTTTGTGGTGGCAGCCAGCTAAGGAGCCGCCAGATGTAGCTTAGTCCCCGTTGCAGATTACAGGTTTTCTTTGGGGGTTTTGGAGGTGGTGGTCCCAGTTCCTTTTAGGGCCCTGTCACATTATGCAACTTTTCCAGTAATCTGTGGTTGTTGCCATCATTTTCATAATCTTAGTGGCTCTGGGGCGTTGTGTAGTCTGACATCCCCATCACCTTGTCTGTGACTCACCCAAACAAAATCAAAAGAGAGTTGGGCGCCAGTGAATGCCCAGCCAGAAGTGCAATGCACTGAGCAACAAGGAATGGAAACAGAAGAGACGTTTATCTGGTTGATGTCACATGGTTTATGTTCCCTGACAGAATGGGGCAGGGGATAAGGGCGAAACTCTGTGCCAGGAAAGCCTCCGCACAGCCCTGCCAGGGTCAGAAAAAGGGGCGACACCCGATACTTTGGAAATATCATTACACAGGTATGTAATTTGGAATGCGCTGCAGTGTCCAGTTACGTAGACGGACGACCTCGGGTGATAAGATCAAGACCTACAGTCGTCAAGTTTGATATCCTCCTCCTACATCCACTGTGCTGTCTGTATAACTCAACATTCCCTGCCTACCCCATGATGGCTAGCTAGTCAATCCACTGAGCAGTAATGGCCTAATGTGCAGTCCTCCACAAAACTGTACAAAGTGCACTTAGCGACGACTTCTCATGGTCAAGGCAGACGTCAGGATGAAGCAGAGAGTTCTTGATTGAGACAAATGTGTCATCACAGAAGTGATGTTTCTTAAGGATGTGACAGGAGGGACGTAACATTTAGCTCCTTTTTTATTGTTCATGGAGGTGGCACAATCTCACGGTTTTCTTTTTGTTTCCCCACATCAACAGGAGTTAATAAAAACCCAGCTGGAAAGATCAAAAATGGAATGAATGGAGAGGTCACTCACGCAGGGGAAGGCTGCACCACTGCATTACAAAAAAGTTTTGATATTGGCAGAAAAGAATGACAATAATATGCAGTGGCAAGTGTTGCTGCCTGAAATAAACATCTGGAAAATGAGAGAAATCGGCTTATCAGGGATTGGATGATGCAGGACTGAAAAGTGACATGCCATAGGTCATTCTCTGCTGTGCTATGCTGTATTGCACCTCCAGCACACTGGCACGAAAGCCAATGCGGGAGGTGGTGTCCAAAACCTGAAATGTGGGGAAGAAGCAGCAGTGTCTTTGGCAATTTCTGTTTCCTTTTAATTATAAATATAGTAAATGTGTACGGGCGTTTTGGCTACAGGGCAGCAATTTTGGCAGTGCTTAGCTGTGGTTCTGCCACATGCAACTTGAAATGACCGTTTTGCACAGCTCATCAAGGTTTTGGGCGGTATCTGGTGCGAATATTTGTACAGAGTTTTGTAAAATGGTGAACAAGGTGAAGAGGAATCAATAAATAAATACACACTAAATTCCACGCTTCCCTGTTTGGAAAGTGTTCTTTTCTCAAAATGGGCTTTGCTAATGTGTGCAGTTAGGAGAAGGGTATGCACAGGTCCTTGATGCCATCTCCAGCTTCTCCTCCAAAAAGGGACAACCTGTTTTCTTCATTTCCTTACAGTACAGTACAAGAAAGCAGCAACCATTAGAAGAAGACCCCACATGAAAAATCACAAAGTCGCCTGTCTGTGCTCAGCACAAGAGTGCTCACCTTTAAGATGTGTGGTTTGCCCTTTGTGTCCAGTTGGTGCAGAATCACTTGGCATCCCCTGCTGAGGTACTTACTGGGCAGAAGTTTTACCTCTCACTTCTTTATACCCGACTACAGCGGTCAGGCTCTCGTGGTTCTCCTCCATGACATTCTTCACAATTCCTGTCAGAATGGAAAGAACAGCTGCTCAGTTTGTATTGAAGATGTTCAACTGTGTTTAGAGATGGGCATGTTTGACAAAATGTTTGTCTTGCTTCTTTTTCTCAAGTCTATACTTTATATTAAATTTTTTTCAAACCTGATTTCATTGTTTCAGAATCATTGTTTTATTAAACTAAAAAGATAGTAGTGTGTGGGCATCAGCATCTGGCCCTGTGTAAGATACTACATAAAGTATTAGTAGCAGTAGAAACGGTGACATTTACTTGCATGTCTAAAACTGTATTTTATTTAATAGAAAACACAAATCAGCTTACCTTTAATCAGTTAATTTGCCTCCTTCCTGACTTCACTTATTTTTTTCTTGTTCAATACACTTGTTTTCAATCTCCAAACAAATTTAGTGATACAAACACAATACGCAGTTTGTAAATCATCATTTGATTTACTGAAGGAAAAATGTTCAACACCTGTGTCACCCATGTGAGAAAGTAATTGCCCCCTCACCCACCCAATGAACCACATTTAAACGATAATGCTCAAGCACTATTGGGTTATGCAGCAGGACAGCAAGCTGAAGTCCATCCTTCCATCCATTATCCAACCTGCTATATCCAAACTACAGGGTCACGGGGGTCTGCTGGAGCCAATCCCAGCCAACATAGAGCACAAGGCTGGAAACAAACCCCAGGCAGGGCATCAGCCCACCACAGGACACCCAGCACACACTAGGGACAATTTAGGATCGCCAATGCACCCAATCTGCATGTCTTTGGACTGTGGGAGGAAACCCGCGCAGACATGGGGAGAACATGCAAACTCCACACAGGAAAGTGAACCCAGGTCTCCTCACTGCGAGGCAGCAGCCACCCACTGTGCCACTGTGCCGCCCGCAAGCTGAAGTGCAAGAGCAAATCCAACTCAACGGTTAGTAAATGAAGGTTTTGGAGCAGCTAACTTTAACCCCACTGAGATGTGGGCAGTTCAAAACTGTCCAGTATGGTTGAATTAAAACAATCCTGTACAGATGAGTGGACCAAAATCTCTCCCCAATGATGCCAAACAACGTTCTCCTGTTACTGGAAGCATTTGGTTGTTGCTACAAACCGGGACGGGGTGGGGTGGGGCGGTTGCAGTTATGTTTTCACAAATGATAAAGGTGCTGGTGAATAACATGCACTATATTGCCAAATGTATTGGGACGCCTGCCTTTACACAAATAAACTTTAATGACATCCCATTTTTAGTACATAGGCTTTAATGTGGAGTTAGGTACCCTTTGCAGCTGTAACAGCTTCAGCTCTTCTGGGAAGGCTATCCACAAGGTGTAGGAGAGTGTTTATTGGAATTTCTGACCAGGAGAGCATTTGAGAGGTCAGGCACTGATGTTGGATGAGAAAGTCTGGCTCGCAGTCTCCACTCTAATTCATCCCAAAGGTGTTCTATCGGGTTGAGGTCAGGGCTCCGTGCAGGCCAGTCAAGTTACTCCACACCAGACTCACTCATCCATTTCTTTATAGACCTTGATTTGTGCACTGGTGCACAGTCATGTTGGAACAGGAAGGGGCCACCCCCAAACTGTTCCCACAAAGTTGGGAGCATGAAATTGTCTAAAATGGCTTTGTATGCTGAAGCATTAAGAATTTCTTTCACTGGAACTAAGGTGCCAAGCCCAACCCCTGAAAAACTACCCCACACTATAATCCAAATTTACACTTGGTACAATGCAGTCAGGCAAGTACCGTTCCCCTGGCAATCGCCAAACCCAGACTTCTCCATCGGATTACCCTCAGACCGTAGGGAACGCGGCAAGGGCATCAATTTAGTAGTTTCCAAGACGTTCAGTGCACAAACATACTTCTGCCTTAGGCATTTCCAACACAGTTTTGAGGAGGACGCTGTTCTCCCTGCACAGTGATGTTGGGTGGCTTTCATATTCTTCTTGTGACACTACTCCCCTTGAAATGGGCGAACGAGTCGTGTGAGCATTCAGAAATCTTATTGAAGAGAGAAATCAGTTTTAGAACGCAGTGAAAAAAATCTATTTTGTATACCCTTTCTTGTTTCATAATGAAATTTATTTTATCTTGTAGCTTTTATTAGAAGTAGGACACATAGGAATAAACATCTCCCTGCACCTTCAAGTTAAGACTGATGCCTCCTCCATGACTAGTCTGCCACAGCCAGGCTTTCAGTTTTCTTATAACTGAACGGTACAATGCTCACTCAAATTTAAACAGGTTTTATGGGAGATTTGAACAACAAGGTGCCGAGTTCTTCTATCCCATCTGCTCCGTCAGCTCTGAAGTGGCTTTAACACCAGCCACTTGTTCACAAATGCCTCCCCACGCTCCTTCCTTTTCCACTAAGGAACACAATGTTTGGAAACCATTTACAGCACAGAACTGCAAAACGTCAGCTGGACCCGATTCTGTCTCACCTGCCACAGTCCAACGCTGCCCTCATCTTTAGCCAGTCTCTTCACAGTTTATCATACCAGATTACTTTAAATCTTCTGGTATTGTTCCGGTTCCCAAAGGTGATAAAAGAAGCTGTTTCAATGATTACAGACCTATTGTTCTTACTTCAGTTCTAATGAAAATATTTGAACAACTTGTTCTAACCCATCTGAAGTCTGTTACTGCATATCTGTGGACAATGCCATCAACCTGGGGCTTCATTTTGTGCTGGAGCTTCTGGCCAGTGTGTTTGTTGACTTCAGTTCAGCTTTTAACACCATTGTCCCCGAGCTGTCGTTGACTAAACTGAATCCTTCCATCTGCAAATAGACTTACTGTTTCTGATAAAAAGGCTCAGCTAAATATTTTCCAGCTAATCCTAGTTCAATTTTACAAAGCCATAATTGTGTATAATCACATTCTCCATTGCTGTCTGGTTTGGTTCAGGAACCACTCACTCCAAATCTAAATTGCGGTGTGTTGTGAGGTCTGCTGAGAAAATAATTGGCTGTGCTCTTCCATCTGTGGCAGACGTGTAGACATCTCATGTCACTGACGTGTTAAAGGCAGCAGCATGGCCTCTACTCACCCAGCTCATCACTTACTCCAAAAACTCCCCTCTGGTAAACACTACAGGTCAACTAAAACTAACAGACACCTCAATGGTTTCTTTCCCAGAGCCACAGCCCTCTCAGACCAGTAACTTGTAACCAGTAGCCTGACTTCTTGATATACCTATGACGGGCTCTGTGTATTCACGTATGTACTTCTATACACTCGCATCCCCTTTACGACTGTACTATTCCACAACTTAACTTACGCTATTTGTATGTGATGTGATGTTCCATCATAAGCAGCTCCAAATCCACCAAGTCACATTCCTGCACATTAAGTACAGGCGAAAAAAAGGGATTCTGATTCACACACCATTAAGACAACATCGTCCAAGAGCTGGGAACAGTATGAATGGTCTCTTATTTCACTTGAGAAGGCTTTGTCACTCTACACAAAGTACATCTACAAACTCTTAGCGCGTGGAGACAGTTGCTGTCAACTTTAAAGTCATACATAGTTTGTCATTAAAGTAGAATGTCTAACTAAAGTAGCGTGTTCAATGCTTCATAATCTAAATGTCACCCAACCCAGTCGATAATCGCTATGTGCTTCTTAAACAGGCCAACTGAACCACACAGAACACATTATATTCATAATAATACAGATCTGTGAACATTTTAGAATACTAAGCAGTATACTTGTTATCACTTTCTTGATGAAATGTATTAACCACGCGGGGCACAGCAGTAGCGATGAGCTGCCTCACACACGACACTTGCTGGGTCAGGCGCGACGACCCCGGAGAGAATCATTTCTTACAGCAGTGCTGTCAGTCAAACACACACCAACCCTCAATTCCTGTCCTTTCATTTTCTATCTCCATGTAACTAATCGCCATATTATAGGCGTATGTAATAAATGTAAAACCACTGGTAAGGTCAGAACACAGATTCTTCCAAACTTTTATGAAACACTTAAAAATTTTCATTATACATGTTTAATTATTTCATCCAACCGAGGTCACAGCAGGCCCAGAAAGCGCTGAGCATGAGGCAGGAACAGTCCCTGGACATGGCGCCAGCTCATCGCAGGAGGAACACGAGCGCACGTACACTAGTAGTGTCCATTTAGCATCACCAAATCCCCTAACCTGCATGTCTTTGGAAGGAAACCCACCATGAAAACAAACTCCAGACAGGGGACACCCAGTATGTGACCCCCTTACTACGAGGCAGTACTGCTTCTGCTGCACCACCATGCCCCCACGTTTAATTATTAACATTATTTAAATGAAGTTAACAATTTATCTGCAAAATGTAATATACTTACTTTAAATGCATTTCATCACAGAAATGATATCGAGTATACAGTACATCCTAGTATCCTAACAGCTCATGGCTCCCAGAGGACAGCTCTTGGGAATCTAAACTGACTTACAAGCCAGTCGTCGTCGTTGTCGTCATGGGGCAAGAAATCAGTGGGATCTGTAAAAATACACACTCTCTTCTAGTTCTTCCATTTGCAATGTCTTTTTAACAACACTACAGCAGCCATGATAGCTTGAATAGTTTGGCCATTCAGTGCACCATTACACTGTTACAGAATAATTCCAATTTTTAAACAATATGCAATATTCATTTCAGTGTATTGGATAAAGCCCATATAATGGATGTGAATATGTAGAAGAAATGAAAACAACACAGAAACAGCAGCACTGCTTTGACAAAACGGAGCACAAAACGTGTGTACGCATGGTGTGAGGCTGCCGTGAAAATCTGTGGCTTTACCCCAAGTCTGGCGTTTATACATCTCAGTGCGATCAGATCGTGGATATGGCCGTGGGCAACATTTTTGTGAGAATGCACCGCTTATAGCCAAGGTTTGATAGTTTTTATGGTTGGCTCGATTCTCCTCTGGTGGGCAGTTAGTGTACGCTGGGATGCGTGGCAGTGAGAGACCATCAGAGCTTTGTAAGGCTGCTTTAAATTGGAGTAAAGGCAGTCCGGCGTGCGTTAAGGTTACTGCTTCAAAGACAATTCAGTGGAAAAGAAATCAGTGGTAATGAGAATTTTCTGGATAACAAAACACAACAAAAGCTTTTTTTTCTTAATTATTATATTTCTTAGAAAAACAGCAACAGCTTTCACAGATTTTCATTAAAAATACTGCTGCATGAATCACAGCGACTGAACATTTTAAACGTAATTTTCCAGAAAATGAAAGCAGTGAACTCAGAGCTGACAGCTGAACAGTAACCCATATTAACAGTTTAACAGATGAGTTGGTAATAAATGATCCTCAATTTAAAACTCTTTTGTGAATGCCTTATATCAGACTGAAGAAAGTACAACAGAGAAAACCAAACAACATAATATTGTGAAATGGCTAAATGAATTTCTTTTGTGCAGCACTTCTTAGGATGTCATGCGTTTCCAACAATTCCTAAAGCACACCACAATTTTCCACTTATTTTAAAACTTGTTGCTTTTGCAAAACTTCAGACAAAACTCAGCTTTCCCAAACACTCCAGGCCTATATGAGAAGTATCTCAAAACAAAATAACATTTAATAAAAACTTAAAGATTAAAGTGCAGCTTTAAATGAAAGGGAAGGGAAGAGTGTTGTGTAGAAATTCACAGAATACCAAGCACTGCATTGCCAAACTGAGAATGAACATTTTAAAAACTGTTACCTCTGTGGTAAAAGAATTACTTATTTAAAAATAAGGGATTGAGAACAAAAACTGTTTTCCAGGATGATGAAAGGTTACAAGATAATAGTACACAGAATCTTCTTCTGTTCTAATTAGAAATGAAACAAGTGGCACTGATGGTGTGCTGAACACTTACTTGGGCGATGATTTGGACGGTGATGGATTTGGCAAAAAAATAAAATAAAATAGGAAGACAGCAAGAAAACCCAATAAAAGAAAAATAAAAGCAAGTATGAAATGAATGTTTTATCTAAAAAACATTTTTCCTAAATATGACATGTAAGGGATATAATGAAGAGCTAAAACAAAGAGGTCACACAAGGGAGATTATAATGGCACAAGCACTGCATGCAGTCACCCTACTCTGCACCATTACTGTGACACAAACCATTTCTTTCTCCACACCCCAAAACTCGGAAACGTAAGCTTAATTCTGCACTGCTGCAAAAATATGCCGTTAGAAAGTGTATATTCAAATATATAAAAAGAATACACCCACTGAATTTCTAACGAGCTTAAAAACAGTTAAAAAATGATATAACAGTTGAAGATAAGGAACATTCATTTAACAGTGAAACTGCTTTGCTAAAAACCACTCTATACATCACCTGCAGGCCCAATTCACTGTCAAATGTAGTTACCAATACAACACCAGTATGAAGGAGCTAAAAGGCAGCCACTGGTTTAAATGACAGGCACCCTGCATACACTTAATTCCATCCTTAGTAATATTGTTTACTTTTAAAACTACACAGATGGATACAGAAGTATACAAAGTTCCATCAAAATCCTGTATCAAGAACATTAACAAAATGTAGTACATGTGGGCTAGCCTTAGGCATGTTGAGAATTTATGAACTGCCACAACATACTGGAGATTGCACACTTAAACCATTAACGTTTTTCTTTCAGTATTTTTGTGCATCTGCGCTCTCACTCTGATGTAAAGCACATAAAAATAGTCTATCCGTTTGTGTCAAAAACACAGGTGACCTTGGCAGCTGCAGAAGTAACAGCAGCCCAGTCCCGTTCCATCAGGGATACTGGTCAGCTGCGCCCCTGTCAAAGAGCGCTGCAGCTCGCATTTGGTGGCCCCTCTCTCTTTTTGTTCCTTGCCAGGAAATAGGAAAGATCAGCAATTGGAAAATGTCTCTTTCAAAGCTCCCAATATGAGAGGAATGATAATGGCTTATGGGTCCACCTTGCTTTCTTCTTCGGCATGTTTCTTCATGTGCTTTGGCACATCCTGTGAAGATGAGACATAATGATCTAATATTAATGTCAGGAGTGAAAAGGCATTCCATGAGCTATACTGTGATGAACTGGGACTTCTCTTTGACAAACTGGACTGACTGTACACATTTTATTTGTTTAAATCGGTCTATTACAGTAAGAAATAGAAACTGAGATGGTAAAAGTGTAATATGGAGAAAATCAAAGCAGCACAATATTTATCCCAGTGAAGAAAAGTTGGATCTATAAATTGAAATAAGCCTCAGCTCAATCTGCTGAACACATAACACATAAATGATTTGAGGAAGAAAAGCTTGGTTAATTTTCTACTTTTAATCATGTAATGAGATTCTTTCTCAACTACAATTTTCTAAAGATTTTCTTCACTTCTTAATGTTTTGTACTACTATATTGGAGAAATGCACTGACCTGTTTTGACCAATTCTTAGAAGTAAAGAAACCGTCACAGTTCTTCCATCTGCATTTCAGCATCTGGAAGTTTGGGCTGATGTGGTCCGTTAGAAGATGGTGAATCAGATGCTGTACCACTCCAAAAATGAAGGAGCATCCATGCCACTGACAAAGAAGTATAATAACAACAGTGAAAAAAAATGAACATAAACAACTGACTGCTTTGAAAATGTCTATGAACAGAAACCTGTGGGCTAGGGAACAAGAAAGATATCTGGCCAAGGTCTCTATAATCTACATACAGATCTTGTCATTCCAGAGATTTGCTTATTCATTGTTTCAACCTGCTCATTACATAACTGGGAGGCAAAGAGCTAAGACACAAAAAGATAAAATCAAATGCAAGGCAGGAAGCAAACCCAACAAAACTAGGCAGTATGCCCGACTACTGCATGAAGTACAGTCTGTTCACAAATATATACATACTCTCATGACATTGTACCAGTTCAAAGTTTGCAATTTATCCATTTGGCAGGTCTTTGGAAAGTGGGAGAAAATTAGAAAACCCAGGACTCTTCAGGGGTAATGTGGCAAAGCTCAGTATACAACCTGCAGCGTTACTCTGCCATACTGCCACCAAACCCAATGCATACATTTACCCTTTTTTTTTGAAATTCACATCTTTAAAAGAAATTTGTTACTGTTGTGTTTTTTGAAGATGTTAAGGTTTTGTTATCTGTCACAAGTTATTATGTTGAAACTTTAAAGTACTTTGTGTGGTTCTCTGTTTGTGTGGGTTAAAGACAGAAATTCAAGAATTTACACCAGATCTGTTTTACAAAGAAGTTTTATCTGTTGTACATGGAGAAAAATGTCTACAATTAAATTATTGTTAAGAATGCTCTACAAAAAGGGGCATTATTTAATATATTAACAAATACGAATTTTTCAGAAGAAAATGTGGTTATCCTTGGATAGTAGTAACACAAGACCACCATATCATACATAATTCAGCAACCTTGATACATTTAATGTAGGGTTTCATTAAGTAAAGTTTTGGCAAAGATGTAATTCTAGAACAAGGTGATGATTTTGCCCCATTAATGACATTCTAACTCAATGTCCAATCAGCTACGATAACTATTTTACAGATATAAGTAACTTCATTCTTGAAAACTGATGAATTATACCTGTAAAGAAGCAGATGTCCTGAGTGTTTAGGAGGAATAACCATTGGGTTTGGTAGTCAAAATTTGCTAAAATAAATCTAGCACAAATCACAAA